>JAPTJF010000170.1:0-68695 GCA_029339195.1 Micractinium sp. NFX-FRZ
GATTCCAGCAGGGCACGACGTGGGGCGAGAGAGGCATGGCGGGAGAGGGGCACGGGCGGGAGGGCAGTGTATGGGGGCGGCGCACGGGCGGCGGCGGAACCTTTCTCGCTGGTGGGGGCGGCCGCCGCACAGGCTGGCCTGCACACAGAGAAGCCAGCTGGTTGAAGTGACTGCAGCAGACTGATGTCGTGCCACGCCTCAGTCTGCTGCGCGGGCTGGGCCGCCACCCCCGCCGGTGCAGGCGGCAGCTGGGGCAGCAGCCGCTACAGCTGCAGCAACCTTTCCGGGCGCGACAAGCTTGCGAGCAACCCATCCGTGTGCCTCGGCTCTGAACGGGGCTGACTTCAGCCGTCAAGCCGGCGCCCGGAGGCGGTTCCGCGGCGAGTTTCGCCCGCACGCCTCCTTGCCAGCCCCCTGCTGTTGTTAACGGTTGCATCGGTAAAAGTAGTTTCGGCTCCCCGAAGGCGCACTTGCCTGCAGCCCGCGGCCCCCAGTGCGCGAATGCCGCAAGCAGCAGCACGGCTGCGAGAACGCCTGTTCTGCTCATGCCGCGTTCACTCCATCCACAAGAAGAAGGCTACTGTTTTGCGCACAAGCAAGTAATGCGTCGGGAGAGGCGGGAGACACTTCATGTCATACCGCCGCCAGGCGGCATGATGCTGCGCCATGGCGCGCCAGCCATATCGTGCAGCCCTCTGGGTGGCGTCAACTACATTACTTGGGCATGATGTGGCAGTACTTGAAAAGAAACGAGCGGCAGCAGGGAGGCGGCACAGCATGGGGCGAGCTCGGTGGCGGGCGGGCAGGCGGCAGCACAGGGAGAGCAAGTGGAGGTAGTGCGCAAGCAGCTCTGCCGTACTCAAGTTATTGCATGGGGTGCGTAGATTGGGGATCAAAGAGGGAGAGCGCATACAGGTATTAGGGCGCTCAAAAGGGGCTAGTATAAGACAAAGGGAAGGGTAACATTGCTGCAGGTTGCGGGAGAGCCTCGTTCATTGCACACCTCACGCCGCCTTGCGCGTTGTGATCGGGTTTGCTGCCGCCGCAAAGTCGTCCCACTCCTGCTCCCCTGGCAGGATCAACAGGTTCTCACTGTTCGCCCACAGCAGGCCCTTGACGCCCAGCGTGGGCGACGCAATCGGCCCGTTTCGTCCCAGCACGGTCACGCCACCGCCGGGGAAGGCGGTGTTGGTTGTGAGATCCGTCCGCCTGGTGAGGGAGCGGTCGTCGCCCGACATGCGCAGCAGGATCTTCTTCCCAGAGCGGTTGATGATGGTGATCTGAGCCGCCTGCGCCCGCTCCGAGCTGATTGTGTTCACGTAGTTTGTAAAGGCGATGCACACCTGGTCCTGCGCGCGTGGCAGCGCGTGTCTCAGGCTGCGCGTGACCTGCGGGGGCACACAACACAGGCAGGCAGGGGGAGCAGCAGCGGGGGAGGGTGAGTGAGGAAAGCAGAAAGGGTGAGAGAGGAAAGAGGAGAAAGAAAGCTACCGCCTGCAGACCACAGAACAGCCTACGATTGCCAACACTGCACAGCACCTTTGAAGCAACCCCAGCCCCCAGTTCAACACCGTACCCCTCTCACCAGCTTCTTGCTGGCCGTGTCGGTGTATGTCAGCCCAATGACCACTCGTGTGGCCGACTCAAATGTGAAGTTCATCCGGAGGGTGCCGTTGGCCGAGAAGGCCAGGTTCTGCTGCTCCTGGTCGTACCACCCGGAGACAGAGAACTCGCTCTGGTCCCGGCTGCTCCACCAATCCATCATGTACTCGCCAACATCGGCGCCGCAGCCGGTGAACTCGGCAGCCGGCCAGAGGGCGGTGTCGGGCAGGCCTCCGACGCCGCGGCCGCGGAAGGCCTGCGGGGGGAGGGAGCGTGGAGGGAGTGTAGGGGGTGAGGGGGCGTCAGTGGTGAGAGGCAGCGGGTGGGTGGGGGCATGTCGGGGGAGGGCAGGTGGGCGAGGCAGGCTGGGGTTGGAGGGTGAGGATGCGGGCGGGCGGGCGAGCGGGCGGGCGGCAGGCGCAGGCAGGCGGTACGCGGCAGCCGGGCAACCAGGCAAACTCACCACGGGTTGGTTGCCTGGGCGGCAGGCAAACACGGGCTTCCCCTTGCTGTTCAGCTTTCCAGGGACGGCCACGCGCTTTCCGAGGCCCGCCACCGGGCAGGCGGTGCATCCCTCGGCGCCGCACTGCTTCGCCGGGCACCCCTCGCAGCGCAGGCAGAGGCTGGCAGAGGGGACCAGGGGGTGCTTGGCCAAGTAATGCCCAGGGTCGCTGCAGGGAGGGGGAGGAAGAGGAGGGCAGGGCACGCCAGGCAGCCAGAGGGTTGTTAGTAAGGGTGAGGGAGAGGGAGATGTTCCCGTTCGGTAGGTACGGAGGCACGGAGGCACGGAGGCGGGCCAGAGGCGGCTGGCTGCATGCCAGAAAGAGATGCTGCATGGCAGGGGAGACCCCCCAGGGCTGCTCAGGGAAGCAGCGTCACCCGAGGAACGAGCAACAGGATGGTGCATCCAGCTGGCATGGGCCCAGTACGCGTGCACACAGCACTCACCAGGCAGTGCAGCCCTTGACTTTGTCGCACGACCGGGCCTTGCCCACTTGCTTGCAGTGAGGCGCGTAGCTGCAGGCACGAGGATGGCGGGCCATGTGGGCAGTGGGGGTGAGCACTGAACTGGCGGTTGAGGAACCTGGACCGCGCAGGAGCCAATACATCACCCATACACGAACACAAACACACACACACACAGTTTCGAGAGCCTTTCTGACACACACAAACATCCAACCGCTGTTGTTGCTTGGCACGTTCGAGCACAAGCTCCGGGCCTCTACCCCTCACCACCCAGGCAGCTTTGCAACAAACGAGGCAGCGCCTGTCCACACGTGCTGGGCATCTAGAGCACACCAAACTCTGCATCACCAAAGCTCGGCCTCTCACCCTACACAACCCGACCCCAAACCATATGCAGGAAAGCAGCACACGCCCTCACCTCCACAGGTTGTTGTTGATGGGCATGTTGAACACCAGCTCGGGATCTCCAAAGTCGTCACACAGGTCGGTGATGCACACTGTGCTGTCGCTGGGGGAGTTAGGGTTGGCTGGGGGCACGAGCATGCCGGTGGAGGTCACCACGCCGCTCGCCTCGCAGGCGGTGCAGCCAGCGGCGCCACACTTGCCGACCTGCAGGGGTGCGCGAGGTGCGGGTGGCAGGGGCGGCAGGCGGGTGTTGCGTGCTGTTGGGTGGGCTGTGCAAGCAACCCAGGCTGATGCGCCGGCACCATGGCTGCCCACGGGGCAATAAAAACAACCACAGCAGCAGCACAGCACGCCGCAGCGCGGCACAGCGCGGCGCAGCACGGCACAGCGCGGCACAGCGCGGACCTGGCAGAATCCGCACGAACCGCACGCGTTGGGCAGGGTCCTCAGATTGTACTTGAGCTGGGCATAGGAGTCGGGGTACATGAAGGAGCCACGCAGGCAGCTGGTGCAGCCATTGGCGCCGCACGACACGCAGGGATCCTGGCCGTTCTGCAGGCGGGCAGGCGGGCGGGCAGACAAGGGGCGCAGCACAGGCACGGATGAGGGGCAGCGCAGGTATGCTGCAGCTACCAGAGCCCATGCCGGCACAGCCCCGGCGGGTGCCTGACCGCCGCCATGCAGCCAGCCGCCCTGCGGAACTGTCGCTAAGGCGTGTTGCTAAACCGTCACCCACCCACCCTGCCCTAGCCTGCTGCCACCTCTTCCTCTCATCAGCCTGGCTAGCCTCGGGGTTGTTCCCATGCTGCACAGCCAATCAAGCAGTAAGCAAGCAGTGTCTCGAGGCTTGCAAGACTGCCCCAGGCAGCAGTACAGCAGCACTAGTGGCAGCCTCACCTCCATAATGTTCCCGGTGCGGTAGAGGTGCATGCAGTAGCCCTCGCAGAAGGGCGTCCTGATCACGGCGCCCGTAGTGCGGTTTGTGTACCCCGCCGTGCTCAGCGTGCTGGTGGCATCACATGTGGTGCACTGCCACCGCTTGGCCGGGTTTTGCGCTGCAGGGAAGGCAGCAGGCGCAGCAGGCAGAGCGAGTGAACGCAAAGCTGTGCGGGCTGGCACCTCGGGGAGACAAAAGCCCGGCTGCGGGGGAGGCTGGCTTGGCGGTGACCACACCGCCTGCATGGGGTGGGGTAGGTTCAGATGCCGGCGGCTAAGTGCCAGTCGCACTCCACTCACCACACTTGGTGCACTGCTTGGTGTTGCTCACGCATGCAACCGCCGGGTCCACGGCACTGCAGCAGCACGCAAGCGGGAGGAGCAGGCGCGGTGTTGATGGCGTGGGCAGGCACTCGCTGTGGCACGTGACGGGGACAGCTGGCTGCCCGCATAATCAACAGCCGTGCGGCGAGCCAGCTTCCGTGGCGGCCCTGTTGCGAGGGATGAGCAGTGGCTACGAGCACCACTCACGGCTGCTTTGCCGGCGGCGGGGGCCGCTTTGGCGGCGGCCGCCTCACTGGGGGTGGCGGGCGCCTCTGTCCTGCACAGCAGGCGGCGGCAGGAGTCAGGGCAGGAGCTGGTGCTGCACGGTGCGGATATGACCGCCGCCTTCTGTGCATCGCCGGTGGCGTTTTAGACAGATCTCCAAGCCGCGGGACAAGTTGCCTGCTGATGGCAGGAGGACGCCTTGGCCGCTCATGGCACACCGGACTACTTTGCCCCGTTATTTCCATGCCTCGCTCGGTGACTTATTCTGCTGGCAGCTAACAACAGCTAACACCAGCAGCGGTGCGCGCATCTACATCATGCCGGCCGGCGGAATGTGACCCAAAGGCTGGTGCCCGCTCTGCCGCGTCCCACGGCTTCTAAGCAACTCCCATGAGCTCCGGTATATTGTCGTGCAGGCGTGACTTGCCTGCCACCGCCTGTGCAGCCACCAAGGCGAGCGCCACCCACGCTAGAACTGCTGCAGGCCTCATGCCGGCCAGGAGGCGAGTCTGATGGGGTGAGATGAGCAGGAAGACAATGGCTGAGCGAGGGGGCGCGGGATCCACTTGGCAACAAGTGTGCCAGCCGTGCTGTGCCATCTGGCGGCTGGCCGCACGCATAGAGGTGGGAACTCCAAATAGCTGAGGGACCCTGCCCATCAAGATGATGGCCAGTCAAATCATGGGGGGCGGCAGACATGCGGCAGGGGACACTTGCTATCACTGCAGCAGGCCGCCGCCGCCGCCTGGGTGCACTGCCACTGGCCGGCCGGCACTATCCTCTCTCAGCTTGAGGCCCGATTGTTGCAGTCAACCCCAACGGACCATTCATCAGGGAAGCACGCACTCTACGGGGGGTGGGGCGGATATTAGCCATAGAATCCAGCTCAGATCTTGTGAGGATTGCACCACCGCCAACCAGCTACATGTGCTGCACTCAGGGCTGCCGCCCGCGCGTGCCACAGCGCCGCTGCCGCCGCCGCCGGCCAGTGGCATTGGGGGGCTCCCGCGCGGGTTGTGGTCCGTAATCAGAGCCGTCATGAAGCACCAAGTAACTTGTCCTGAGCACAACAGCAGCAGCACAAGTGTGGAGCGATGGATTGACAGGTGTAGAGGCAGGCAGGCAGGCAAACTGACAAGACGCTTGCCACATTGCCTCATTGCATGCGTGCACGCGTTCAGCGGCTGCTGCACCCACCCGGCGCCGTAATGGTACAGGCAGGCCGCAGAACCGCAGCAGAGGCAGGCGGAGGGGAGGCAGGCTTGAGGCTCCAGGCCCTCGCCACACACACAGTGGGCGTGCCGCCAACAGAGAGGCAAAATGATGAAGCATCAGGGTGTCCTGCTTGCGGGCATCACTCAGCGACAGGCAGCATGCAGGGGTAGAAAGAGTACTGCACCGCACACACCAGAGCACGGCGACGAGCTAGAGTGTCAAGACAGATTTGTTTTGGAGGGGGCTTACCGATCACACTATACACTGGCAGGCTGCTTGAGGTGCAAAACTACATTCGTTTCAAGGCGAACCTAGGGTGCAGTATTTAGGATGCACGTTGCAGGCCTGCCACTGCCTGCCTTCCTGCCCGTTAATACGTCAGATGCAGCGGGCGTGGCGTCAGGGCAGACATCGCAAGAGAGGCCGGCAGCGGGCGCTTCTGGTGCAGGGGTGGTGCAGGCGCGGGTGTACGTCCGCATGCTGTGCGGTGCACCAGGGCCTGGCTGGCTGGCTGGGCTGGCTGGCTGGCTGGCTGGGCATCTGCCGCCCCGCTGGCGCCGCTCTGGCGCCGCTCACACCCTGGTGATGAAATCGATGAACAGCTCCCTGCGCTGATCGACTGCACAGCAACAGGTGCGCGTCTATCAGTGTTCGGGCTGGGCTCAGGGCAGCGAACGACTTGAGCATGGGTGCTGCCCAGCCCCAGCACCAGCTGGTCCTCTCAACCTCACACCCAGGACTCCTTCGGAAGCTTGGCAGGCGGTGGGGCCATGGACAGGAAGGCACGCTGCAGCAGCACCCCTCCACAGGCCCCTGTCAGCGCCCTGAGCCGGCAGGCGGAAAGCACGCGTGGCTGCGACTGCCCGCTCTGCCCACCCCCGAAGCAGCAGCACAGCTGGCAGCGGCTTACGTGGCGCGTTCTCCTCCCCAAAATCCTCCTCGTAGAAAGTGGCCAGAGCGTTCAGCTGCAGGCAGGCAGGCACCCAGGGGCGCGGCAGGCCGGCAGGTGGCGGGCACGGCACATGTGTCGGTCAGCCAGGCGTGACAGCAGAGAGGTAGGTGGACACAAATGGTGTCGGGCGGGTGACAGCGATGCGCAGTGAGTGCATGCGGGCCAGCTGGAAGAGCTCTGGCTGGCTCTGCTATAGCACAGTTGCCGGGCGGTGCAAAGCAGGCCGGGCTGGCTGGCAGCATCATGCACCTCCCAAACCACCCCACCACCACCCCAACCCACCACCCCAAGCACCTGCCTAGCCTCCCCCATGGTTGGGGAACATGCCGGGGGGCGGCAGCGCCCCAAAGGGCGCCGCTGCCGGCGCTGCCGGCGCTGCTGCCCCGGCCGCTGCGGCGTTGCCCGCCAACAGCAGCTGCAGCTGCTGAATCTGCTGGTCGAGCGGCTGCACGGCCTGCTTCATGGCCTGCTGCACAGCCTGCTGGCTGATGCCACCTGCACAACCGCAGGGCAGGCAGGCACTGAGAGGTGGGGTGCGCTCTCTATCCCACCGTTGGCGGCAGCACAAGTCGCAATAGTGTGTTCCGCTCTAAGTGTCGCCGGTGTCGCCGCGGATTCTAGGTGTCTCCCCAACCTCCTGTGCCAAGTCAGGTGGTCGTGGTTGGGAGATCATAACAAGCAGAATGGGGTGGGAAGAGTGTTGTCTGACTGGCCGCCCCATGCCGCGCACTGGCGGTGGCAGCAACTGCACAAGCCACTTGCCTGTAATCCACTCTGATGCACGCATGACGTTCTCGCCCAGCACAGCGTCCGGAACGCCAGGTGAGCCGGCTACAACAGGGAACGGAAGTTTAGGGGTCAGGACTTGTGGTCGACGACGTGATGGCGGCAGGGACGGCACGGTGGTTCCGCTCGGGCGTGGCGGGCTGCCCTCAAATGGTCTGCTCCGCGGCGTCGGCGCTGGACTGGCTGCCTACCGCCCCGCATGATTTCGTCCGCACGAAAGACGTTGTACAGTGTCCTGACGGCGAGGCCAACCTCGTCAACCCGCGGGGCGACCCCTGGCTGCAACTGGGGCACCGTGGGCAACGGGGCGCCAAAAAAGGTGGCCATGGCGGTTGTTACAGCGATGCAGGGGGATGATGGGATGGCAGCTTTTAAGGGCTGAAAGGACGTGCCAGGGCAGCTTCGGGCAGGCCAGACTCTGAGAGATGAAGATAACCGGTAAAACAGAAAACTGAGCGTTCAGCGGCGTTTGCTCACTCGATCTTGACTGTGTGGCAAGCCATGGAGCCTGCAACCGCTGGCGCCGCCTCCCGCCGGCCACCCCCGCCCACCGCCACTGGAGCGCCGGCGCGGTCCCTGCAGCAGCTGCTATGCATACGGCTACGCATGCGGTTCTATGGGTGCCCACATGGCTTTGCAGCAGCAACATCACTGGCGTGGCAGCCGTGCCACCGCAAGGCAGCGCGGGGGTGTGGCGCAGATGGGGCACGGCACAGGCCAGGCCAGGCGTCCATTTAAGTTGAACGCCCGTTGTCCGCCAGGATCTGCATTGGCAACTGGCTGCCGCCCTTGGTTAAAACGTATAAGCAAACATGCTGACGTGCGTTACAGGGCGGAGAGCAGGCAAGCACTCCCACTCTGTGAAACCGCGCATGCGCTGACCTGTCGACGACAGTGAGGCTGAAGCTGCACCGAAGGCCAGGCTGGGCGGCAGACCAGCTGGTACTACCTGCAGTACGCCAGCGCAGGCTGGGCGGCATACCTGCATTGTACTAACTAGCTATAGCCAGGTAGTACCTCAACACTCCGGTGGCACCTGCGGTGGCCTTGAACCCTTGGCAGGCCTGCCAGGCGCTGTACCAGAAGCTGTTCGGCCTTGGCCGGATGAACATTCCCGTCATTACATGCAGTGCTAGTCCCGTGTGTGTGTGTGTGTGCCTTGCGGCGGGAGTGAGTCGAGAAAAGAAGTGAACAGGAGGCTTGGGCACGACAGTATCGGCGGCCCAGCTTATTGCAAATGCATGCAGGTGGTATCGGCACAAGCGGTTGGGAAAAACCTTATTGCAGTTAGGAATTAGAGGTTGAGACGTTGGGGCAACCAGTTACGGTGAGAGGCCGCCTCCCCTGGTTGGTTGGCCGTGAAAGGACACAAGTGAGCAGGGTGGGTTGGTCGGGGGCCGGCAGCCCGGCAAGGCCAGCTGGCGCTGTGCTGAAGCCGCCCGGCAATCACTGAGCCGCCGCCAGGGCCTGCCGCTCTTGCTCTGCTGGCAGGAGCAGCACGCTGTCTGGGTTGTGCCACAGCACTCCTGTGCCTCGAGAGGCAATCACCGCGCCTTGCTGCCCTACCACCTGGACCCCACCGCCGGGGAATGCGGCCGCCGCCCCGGCACGGGGGGTGAAGGACGGCTGGCCGGTGAACTGCAGCAGCAGCCGCTTGGAGGTGCGGTTGACCAGCGCCAGCCTGGCGGCTGCATCGGCGTTCCTGGACACGCTCTGAACCTGGTTGTTGAAGGCAAGGCAGATGCGGTCCTGCGCCGCAGGCAGGGTGAGCCGCACACTGTGCGTGACCTGCGGGGCGCAGCAGGGCGCAGCAGGGTGGGCGGGGGGAAGGGGAAGGGCGAGGTGCAGTTAAGGCTATATGCGGTTGCCTGTGCATGCAGCTGGGATGGGTCGGGCGCCTGCACCACGAACAGCGCAGTGAGGAGGCAGCCGTGCAATCGCATTTGCTTCAGCAGCTAGCCACACAAACAGCAGGCACTGGTCAGCTAAGGTCAGCACACACCCTCTGGGACTGGCTGCCAAGCCGGCCCATCCTTTCACCAGCTGGCAGCCCCAACAAGCCGCACAACAACAAGCACCGTGCCCCGTCCCGCACTGTCCCCGCCCGGCTCGAAGGTGCTTGCGACGCTCACCGGCTGCCGTGTGCTCCACTCGTCAAACTGCAGAGTGAGAAGGGCCACCGTGGGGGGCAGCAGCTGCAGTTCCAGACGCACTGTGCCGTTGGCTCGGAAGGGGATGGAGCCCGCGTGCCGCTGGCCTTGCCAGGCAGCAATGAACAGCTCCGACCGCTCGCCGTTGCCTCTCCAGATCAGTGTGACCTCACCCCCGCCCGGGTTGCAGGTTGAGAAGTCGGATTGGGGCCACTGTGCATCAGCTGGCAGCAGGCTGCCAGCAGCAAAGGGCTGCAGGGGCGGCAGGGGAGCAACGGGTGGGGTGGGTGCAGGGGGCAGGCGGGCGCGGGTGGGTGGGCAGGCAGGCGGCTTGGAACGCGCAGCGTCATGGTGGCAACTGACGTGTGGGCGTCGTGCGCATTTGGCGCGCTGGATTTGCACATCACAGGCCAAGCCAGTGCATCATGCAGTGCAGCACAGGCCAAGCCAGCACAGGGGATGGGCAGCGTGGCACAGGCCCAGCCAGGCCAGCACAGCACAGCTGGGCAGGGCGAGGTGCAGCGTGGCACCTGGCACACACCCCTGCGCAGCATGGCAAGCGACGCAGCCCCCCTTGTTGCTGCGCAGCCCTCTGCCGAGGCGCACCCGCGGCCGCGCGGCGGCGATGGCGGGGCGGCACTCGTACACCTGCTGCCCCCTGCTGTTCAGCCGGTTGACCTGCCGTCCCGTCAGCGCCATGCGCCGTGTGAGGGGCTGGACAAGGCACTTGGAGCAGCCCGTTGGCGTGCAGTGTGAGGCAGGGCAGCCCTCGCAGCGGCGGCAGATGGAGGCTGACGGTACCAGCGGGTGCGGTGCCAGATAAGAGCCGGCCTCGCTGCGTGGGCAGGCAGGCAGGCAGGCAGGGAAGATAAGCAGGCAGGAAGGCGAAGTGTGCGGCGGGCAAGCAGGCAGGTACTTGAGGCGGCAGGTAGGCAGGCAGGCAGGCAGGTGGGCACGTCGAGCAGGCAGGTGCACATCCTGGCACGCAGGGCATGGCAGGCAAGGTGCTGCAATCAGGCTAGAATGCGCTCCAGCTGCTGGCATGGGCCCAGTACGGTGTGCACCATAGCTCACCAGGCAGTGCAGCCCTTGACTGGGTCGCAGGAACGAATGCCGTTGATTTCCTTGCAGCGCAGCTGGTAACTGCATGTGGTCCCAGCGTCAGAGGTAGGGCAGCGACGGGTGCTCAGCATCTCAACACATGGGTGGGCAGACGGAGCACAGCACAACACAGCGCAGCACAGAGCAACACAGCACAGCACAGCACAGCATCACGCAGTATAGCACAGCACAGCACAGCACAGCGGCGTGCCTGCAAGGCCAGAGGGCTGGCTTAAGCGCCGCTAGCGGGGCAGCGCTCCGCTGCCACGCTGCCCCACCGGCAAACCTGCTGCTTCAGAGCCAGGGCAGCACTCCCTGGGCAGCACTGCTGGCCTCCATGCAGGCGGGCAGGCACAGCCTGCACCCCTCTACATAAAGCAAGTTGTGAATGCCCCGTGCTGACCTCACCTCCAGAGCCGCGTGTTCCGGGGCATGCCCAGCACCCCAAATGGGTCCCCCACCCCAGAGCCCTCGTAAGCCGAGCACAGGTTGCCCACGCAGATCGCCGAGTCGGCGCCGCGCGCGGTGCCGGGGCCCGCCACCAGCAGGCGGGCGCGGTGCGGCTCGCACGCTGTGCAGCCGTCGGTGGTGCCGCACTTGCCCATCTGCAAAGCCGGGTGGGAGCAGGGAAGGAGGTGTGGGCGTGGTTGTGTGTGTAGAGGATGGGGCTGAACTTGACGGCTGAACGGGCAGCGCTGGGGTTGGGGCATGTCTCTTCTCTGTGAGGGACACGGCTGCTCCTTTGCGACTTTCAGGAGCCGTTGGCAGCAGCGCACTGGCTCGGCACTTGCCCTCCTGAGTGCGCACTCACAGTGCCCGCTCCAGCAAGACACCTGGGGCGTGCCAGGTGGAGCACACGTGCAAGGCATGCTTAGCCCTGTGCGTCAGCCCACCAGCCAGCCAGCCTGGCGGCACGCCCTCCCCTGCTGACCTGGCAGGCCCTCCCCCGCTGACCTGGCAGGCCCCGCAGGACGTGCACGCCATGGGCGGCGTGGGCTGGCCGTACTTGAACTGGCCATAGGAATCGGGAGTGAGGGTTGTGCTGGCCTCGCAGCTGCCACAGCCTGCCGCGCCACTGCACTTCTGGCAGGGGTTGGTGGACGCCTGCAGGGTGGGTGGGCGAGGCGCGGCAGGTGCTGGTGGGGGCGGTGCGTGGTGCGTCGTTGTGCTGCATGCGAGCGGTGGTGCTGCAAGCAATTCGATGCTACGGTGGTACAGACGGGGACTCGAGTATCGCAGGGGAGTCGAGCAGCCACCCTGCCTATAAATAGCCCCGCCTGGCCTGATCCACCCCAGGCCTTTGTCACCTCATGGCTCCTCTGTGCTGCAGAGCCAGCATCGACGCTTGGTGTTTGCAGTGTGATTCCCGAAATACAAGTGTGACACAACCCCCCCTTGACCAGACGAGCTGCCTCCCTGGATGCAACCATGACAGACCCCTCTCCCATCGTCGCAGCGAGCCAGCCAAGCCAAGCCTTCTCCCCACGGCCCACCCTGCACCCGACCTCGCTCACCATCCACAGGGCAATGCGCTCAAAGTGGGAGCAGTAGCCGTCACACCAGCGTCCGTACTCAACCCTGTTGGTGTTGAAGTTGAAGCGCAAGGAGCGGGGGGACAGGGTGCTGTACTGCCCGCACGCTGTGCAGCCCCACTTCGAGCTCTGCGGATCCAATGCTGCAAGAAGAGGGAGGCGAAGGACATGACGATTCAAAGGCGTGGGATGATGATGCCAGCAGGGCACTTGCCAAGCGGCGCCGTTCCCGTATCAGAACAAAATACTAAGGGCCAGGACAAGAGGGCGGGAGGGTTGAAGGTGAGGGCTGGGCTCCCGTAAGAGCCAGCCCCAAGCGGGCCCAGCATGAGGGCCACATGGGCCCACCGGGGCCCACTGCTTGCATGCTGGGCAGGCCGCCACTCACAGCAGCTGGTGCACTGCAGCGTCTCCCTCACACACTGTGCACCGGGGCTCAGGCTGCACGGGAAGGGAAGAGGCCGGGGCAGGGCGTGGGGGGCTGCAGTGCGGCTGCTGGCAAAAGGCCCGCCTGCCCTTCTACGGTACAGCATTCCAGGCGTGTGCTATGGGAAGCAGAACAGCTGCCCCTGAATGCTAAAGTTGCAGTTCTGGCTCTGCTGATCATCCAGTGGCGGCCGAAGAGGGATGTGGGCGGATGGCATTCGGCAAAGCCTCTGCAGTCGGTGGGGCTGACCCACCCGCGTGTGGTGAGGCGTGGCGGCGGGCTGGCCGCTGCCGACGGCACCGCTCCTGCAGGCAAGTGGGTTGCGGTGAGTGGCAAGCTTGGCAATGCGTTCAGCTGGCTGTGGCGCTGCTCCTGTGGCTTGAGGCAACGAGGCACCCGCGCATCCGCTTGGCTACTCCCAGAGCTAGCTAGCATGCAGTTCTGCAGGCGGGCTGCACCAAGTACAGTACTCTGGCCGGAGAAGTCCGGGATACGGCCTGTCATACACCGGCGGTCGGAGGAGCGCAGGGGCGCTCGAGAGCGCAACAAAGCGCATGCAAAACTGCGGCGGTCGGCCACAGGGGCCGCGGTCGCTTCTCGCGAAAAGCGTCCTGGACGGAGAAGCGCCCGCGGCCTCCGCAAAGCCCCATGCGAGCATGCTGCTACTCCAAGGGCTGTGAATTTGGACCACAGGTGGGCCGGGCGGCCCAGCGGCGGCGACTTGCCTGCGCAAAGCGGCGCCAGCAGGACGGCCAGTGCCGCAAGGCCTCCCAAGAGCAGTGCCAGCGGGCAACGCATGATTGGTTTGGTGGGTTTGCAGGGATGGGTTGAACAGTGCTGGGTTATGCGAGCAGCCGGCGGGCCATCTGCTGCGCATGCTCGGGGAGCTGCTGCTGAAGGGCGGTCACCCACGCTCGCCACTCGCTCTCCTTTTCAGCCAGCCCACTTGCCACCACCGAACAACATATCATGTGGGTTCGGTGGCACCTCACCGGGGCCCTGGGACGGGATTCCCCACCCCTTTGCACCAGCGGGCGAGGTGAGGGGTGAGGGCTGTGCAACCTTTACCATAAGCAGCCGCCCCCACTCCCCCACCCAGTCTCGTTTCCCTGGAGCTTCAAACATGTTTGCACAACCATCAGACGAGTTGGATGATCAAACGCAGCGCAAAGGTGTCTACCACGCCGCACGTGCAGCCGGCTTCCATCTACAGCCCAGCTGCGTGCTGCCGGAGGCGCCCGTGGCCACCGCCGCTCGGCCACCGCCAGGCCGCCTCGGCGGCGGCGGCGGCGGCGGCGGGGACTGCTGCGTGCGCCGCTGCTGAGCCTGCAGCTGGAGCACTCGCTGCCGTATCCATGCGCTGACGTGGACGACGCTTGTGTACACGCCCGGCGCGCCTGCGTATGCGCACCCATAGCCCCAGCTGACAATTCCGAACTGCGGCGGCGGGGAAAGGGGAGGGGGCAGGGCGGCACTGCTGTCAGCATCCACAGCGTGATCGGGCTTTGCAGGGCACGGCTGCCTTGCCCCTGTTGGCGCCTCGCCTCTCTTTGGACCTCCTTACTTGCCCCCACCTGCCAAAAGGATTTTGGGGTGTGACCGTAAGTCCTGGGCTCACTGTCCCTGGCGCCTGGCCCCTCCCATGGCCCCTGCCCCACGCTTCTGCACGCCCCCAGCGCCCACCTGGCGGTCCATCGTGGCATTGGCGCCCTTGGCAAACAGCGCGCCCCCGCTGTCCCCCTGGCACGTGTCGCGCTGGTACTGCGGCGAGCCTGCAAGCAGCAGGGGGCGGGAGGGGGGCAACGCTCCAACCGGTTGATCAGGGGGGAGCGATGAGAAGGGTGGCCACCGACAGGCAGTGCCTTTCGTGCTGGGCACGCTGGGCACGCTGGGCAGAGGGGTTGGTGGCAGATTGCGGCGGCCCATGCTTGCTCTGCGGTACGAGGTGTACTGCCTTCAGCGCCGGTTCAAAGCATGTGCCCCGGATCGAAACAGTTTCTCTGTGCGCTGTGTGTGCCATGCACGGCTGGCGCCCTCAGACAGAGAGGGGCTGTGCACATGGGCAATACACATGCATGTGGGGAAACCCCTTGCGGACAACGTGTCCTCCGCAGCCCTTCCTGTCCATGACGTGTGGGGCGGCAGCCAGTCAGTCGCATGTGCATGCATGCGGGGCGGCAGCAGGCGCTGCAGACCTGCACATATCATGCTGCTGTCCACAAAGCTCGCCCCTATCCAGTCGGTGCATTCCACGTAATCCAACGTGACCTGGAAGAAAGAAAGGTGAGGTGCAGGGCGGGCCAAGTTGGCGGGTAGAGCGAGAGCGTCAAGGGAGCACAGCCGTGCTTGGGCACGCCATGCGCCACGGCGGGGGGCCGGGCCAGCAGCCCCCGGGTGCTATGAGTAGAAGCGTGCGCAGCGTACACATGTCTACTAGCCAAGCTCCGCAGTTCACTTCCTCAAGATAAATCAAAAAAAAAAAAAAAAAAAAAAAAAAAAAAAAAAAAAAAAAACGGCCTCCAGACCTCCCTGCCGCTGCTGCCGCTACTGCCACTTCTCCACCTCACCCCTTTTTGCTGCCGCTGCCGCTGCCAGCGGTGCCTGACACTCTTCTGACTCATCAGCCCAGCGTTGCACCACCCCTCGCCTGCCAAGCTTTGTGCACACTGCCCCACAACCCCTGCCCGCCCCAGGCCTGCACACTCCTCCCCCACAGCCCCTCCCCTGTCCCAGGCCTGCATGCACCTCCCCCACAACCGCCTCACCTCCATCAGGTGGCTGGGGAGGGGTCCCCCTTCGACCAGGGCACCCCAGCCGATGGCACGCAGCCGCGCCCCAGGGGCCAGCAGATACTCAGCCTTGGCTGCACCAGCAGGGGAGGTGGCACGCCAATCAGGGGTTGGCAGCGGAGGGATGCCAACTTTCACTACGCATGCAGGGGGCGTGACTTGCCCGGCTGGCTGCCAACTGAGCTGGCCGCTGCCGCCAGCAAGCGTGAGCCCAAGCCGAGCTGCACGCCACGCCCCACGGCAGTGCCACAGCAACCGTTTTGCCTGCCTGCCTCTGCCTTGAGATGGCACGCACAGAGGCTGCCCCCACACCCCGCCCACACAGCCAACAGCTGTGCAGCCTTACACAAGAAAACCTGTGGACGGCACTTACCGGGCGGCAGCCGGATGGGCGTGTGTGCGGATGGTGCATCTAGCAGCAGCAGCGCCACATCATTTGAGTTGGTGTCGGCATTGTAAGCCTCATGCACGCAGACGCGCGTGACTTGCCGCTGCTCGTAGGCACCGCCCTCCCGCTCCCATCCGCCCAGCCGCACCTGCATTGCGGAGGCGGGCACGGGCGGCAGGCGCGGCAGGCATGGGCGCTGGGCAGGGCGGTACAGCGGGACGATCACATTGCGCACACTGCCATGGCTTTGTGCACAAGCTTCCACCTTCTTTGCCCCTGTTGCTGCACCCGGCTGAGTGCACAGAGGTCTGTGTGCAAGGGATATGCTGGGATGTTCAGCGGAGTGCTGGTGCTACGCACCAAGGGAAACGCCCGCTCATCCTTTTCCCAGGACCCGTTCAGGCCAATCACGCACTGCATGCGCACAAAATGAGGGGCCAGCAGGGCCCAGCTGTTTACAGGGAGGTTGTGGGGCCAGATTGTGAGTGCGACACCTGCAGGATCAATCTGGCCAGCCTGCACGCCGACACAGCAGGGGCTGTACAGTCACCAAGGCAGTACAGATGTACCCTCCGCCAGCACGCCAGCTGGCACCACACTCACGTGAGCCGCTGTCATTACTGTGGGTGGCACCAAGCAGACGACAGAGGTGGTGGGCAGGCAGGCGGCGGGCACAGGGGGGAGGAGGGTGTGAGTTACGGCTTGCTAGCACACAGGTCACGAGCACAGGCAGGGCAGAGGGCACAGCGCCGCAGGCGGCACCGCAAGCACGTCTGCAGGTGAAGACGAAGGGTATATCGGGCGCGGTGCAGGGCGTGCCTACCTATTTGCGGCGCAATCAGTGTGCCGCCTGCAAAAAAGGGGCGGGCAGGGACGGCCGGCAAACATGGTTCTGAGCCGAGGGAAACACTTGCGGCGCTCGCCACCCACACGGGCCTCTATGGCGGCAACCCGGCACTCAGCACAGATGGCAGCCAGCTAGCCATGCTTCTAGCACCATCCAGGTGAACGATAACAGGCGGCAGGCGAGGCACCCGTTCACTGCACGATGAGTGGGGACAGGTGAGGCGACGCACCACAAAAGTGCCTGAAAGGCGGGGTAGCTGTGCTGTTGTTCACCCGCAGGGAGGCCGCCCAAGGGTACCTGCACAGTTCGCAAAGCAGATGCACTTGGAAGGAAGACCAGGGCGGTACAGCGGGGCGCAGCACGCCGGGGCCCAAGGCAGCTTCCCACCAGCATCCTCCCGTCACGGCGGGCGCGGTCACCTGCCCTTGGCGGCTGGAAAGCCGCCCACGACAGCCGTCTGCACGCCGCCAGCAAGCTCCCTCCTGTGGCAGGCGCGTGATGGCGTGCACAGAGATGACGTTAGATGATGTTACTGCATGTTGCTCTAAAGGATAGAGCTGGCAGCAGACCTAGCTGGGCTGACACCAGCTGCCCAAGGCAGGCGTCTGCCTCTGGTCAAATGCCTGCCCATCCCCGGACGCCAACGGTATCAAGCCAGCTGCCGGGCCCACCTGCTCGCCTTGCCGACGGCTGCCTGGCCCGATGCCAGCACCAGCAGCGCCAGAAACGTATGGTGCAGGAGTCTGCATGTGGCGCAAGAAAGGCTAGCCGTCGACGTGGGGTCAGGGCAGCGGCGGCGGCGGCTGCCGACCCCTCGAACACCGTGGCCTCACGGCAGCCCCGCTCGCTGGCAACAATTGCCCCAGATAACAGCATCAAGTGCCCGGCGTGGTGCGAAGGGCTGCAATTTGAGGCGAGCAAGACTGGGCTGGGAAGGGAAGCTGCCGGCGTCGCCAAGCGCAGCGGTTTGCAGGCAACATCCTCACCCCAGAGCCATGATGGGGTGGTTCGTGCACGTTGCGTGTCCGCCACCCACGGGCCCAAGGCCCTCGACTCCTAGTGCCTGCACAACCCGCGGCCCGCCCCGGCGAGCTCAGGCGGCTCCTGGTGCAAGCTCGTTGGATCGAAAAGCGTTGCAGAGGGTTCGATGAGAGCGTAGCAGCATGCCGCACCCCCGTGCATGCAGGAGATCTGTGGCAGCACCTCTTGGACCGCTGGCGGTGGCCACTGCGCAGCAGGGCACGCAGGGGTTCTGCAGGGCAGCTGATCGATGCTGCCCTAACAATGCTCAAGGTTTGTCCTCTTGATTGCAAAGCAAGTGACACCGCAGCGTGCACACTCTTGCAGCTTACAGCTAGCCAGTCAACAAGTCACGACGCAGGGCGGGAGGCTGCCTGCCGCTCAGCGCTGGCAGCATCCGCTGCCTGGCAGCAGGGAAGAATTATGGGGGTGACCCAGCGAATTCACTTCAGCAATTTTGGGGGGGGCCTGCGCCCGCCCCCAACCCCCACGCTACCGCAACGGTATTGTAGCATAGGCTGCTGCTGCTGGCCTCGCCGGCCGTTTGCCTGGCGGCGGCCGCGTCGGCCGCGCCGCCGCTGCGTCGTACAGGCGAGCTCTCCGCATCAGCTCCCGCACCCCCTGGTTGATGAAGCTGCGCAGGGAGGGCACGGATGTGTACACTCCTGCAGGCAGGGGAGACGCCAGCAGTGACTTTCATCAGCAAAATGACCTCCAGAGCAAGATTACTTCCACAGCAACATATTTTCCACAGCCATCCCGACACCCTGGGATGGGCACAGCGCCTGCCAAAGAGGCTGGGCCAGAGCATGGCAGAGCGGGGCGGGTGGCGGGGCGGCGCCCTGCGCCCGCACCTGGCGTCTTCCCACACCGCGTCCCCCAAGAGACGATGCCTATCTGCAGCCATGCGGGGCGAGATAATGGGGGCTGGCGGTTGGGTGGGCGGTACTGCTTGCGCCCACTGCCTCCAGGCCAGTTGCAGGGCATGCATCAGATGCCAGCACAACACTCGGGTCATGACACACACGTATGTGCATACGTGCCAATGCCAGCAACTGGCAGCAGCCACAGCACGTGCCTGCAGGTCCCTCTGGGCTACGGGGCCCCTCAGTAGGAGCGGCCCTCCAGAGTCTGCAGGGCAGGGACCAGAG
This sequence comes from Micractinium sp. NFX-FRZ, assembly GCA_029339195.1. Lineage (NCBI taxonomy): Eukaryota > Viridiplantae > Chlorophyta > Trebouxiophyceae > Chlorellales > Chlorellaceae > Micractinium > Micractinium sp. NFX-FRZ. The sequence goes on from JAPTJF010000170.1 coordinate 18,817, forward strand.
GTGGCAGCACATTCGAGTCACGCACTCTGCACTGAGCATCCCTCCAATCAACCCCTCCAGTCCTGCACAGATCCAAACACTCTCTCACTCTGCAGAGTCCCCAGGCTAAGCAACACGAGGCGCGCTCCTGCAAGAGCCCCTCACCCCCACCTCCTCCACCCTTCCTCCACCCTACCACGACGCTGCCCGCCCCGCCCACCCACCGCCAGAGCAGCTGTCCCGCCGCCTTGCCGGGCTGCCGGCGCAGATCATGCTGTTGTAACGCTTCACTGGCGAAAGCTCCTTCTCACAAAACTCTCGGGGTATGTAGTCTAGCACCGCCTGAGCCAACATGTGCCAAACAACGAGGGAAGGGAAGCGGGGCAGGACAGGGAGGTGTGGCTCGACGAGTGCAGACGAGCAAGCAGGCGGGCAGGCGAGCGTAAAAACGACCAGGGCAGCGCAGGCACCGCCCCGCAGCAGGCCTGAGATGGTCCCCTCATGCTCCACACTGCCATCACCCCCAGCGCCGCAGCAGAGCAAAAGGCTCGTTCTTGCCAATTTCGGAAGCAGGGTGCTACTGTACCCACACAAGGCGTCACAGTCACCCCACCTCTTGAAGGTATCTGGGCAGCGTCCCGTTTGGGAAGCCCGTCCGTCCCCACCCCAGGACGCTCACTGGGCTGCCCTTGGTCGGCAGGGGGTCGGGCTTGCCGCCTGCAGGCAGCCGCGGAGCAAGCAGAGCACGTGAGCCGGGCGGAGGATGAGGTTGGTAACTGCTGGCAGGCTGGCGGGATGGACGGCGGCAGGCAGCGGCGCCGCAGCACGTTGCAGCAGCATCCCAGTGCTGCAGCCTGTCCCATGCCCCCTGCCTGCGCCCCGCTCCCCCTGCAAAATCCCACTTGCCCCCTTCGCCCTGCAACAGCCCGCAACATCCCCACCTGCCCCCTTCCCCCCTGCAACAGCCCACATGCCCCCGTCCCGCCCCCGCAAGAGCTCACTTGGTGCCAGCCTGACTGGGGGTTTTGTGGACGGCCGGTCCAGCAGCAGCAGCGCCAGGTCGAAGCCCTGTGTGTGGGGGTTGTAGCCTGTGTGTGCAACCATGTCGATGACGCGGTGCGAATCGTACTGGCCCCGGTTGTACTCCCAAGCCCCCAGCCGCACCTGCCAGCGTGAGGAGTCGTGGCAGGGTGCTGTGTTCAGACACGGCACGCGGCAGGCCCTGTGCAAGCAAGCTGCCCCTGCAATTGCACGGCATGCGTGGGCGGGCGGTGCACCTCCCGACGGCAGTGCACATGTGGCGGCGCCTCGTCACATGCCGGCTGCTCCTACCCGTGGCTTGCGCACGGTTTCGTCCGCCCAGCCCCAGTTTTTGGAGTCCCAGAAGCAGTGGGCCGCGCTTAGCAGGATGCGGGGGGCAATGAGGGTCGCGCCGCAGAAGTGGGCTGTGCCAGGGGGCAGGGTGGAGGTGGCGGGAGGCAAGGGCAGGGACGTGTCAGATGATGAGCGGCAGGGCACACAGCGGCTAGCAACTCACACACGCACATGCACACGCCAAGCAAGTATGAAGTGGGCGGCAGCGGCGGCCAGGTGTCCTCACTCTGGCTGGGGGTGTTGCGCCGCAGCTGCGCCATGTAAGGGAACCTGCAGCCGGCAGGGAGGCGGCTTGTTGAGGGCTCAGGTTGCAAAATGGTGTCCGAAGTTGGTTGCTTTTTCAGGCAACTTTACAGTTGGGCTGACCAAACTTGACACCTGGCAGGCCAAGCCCTCTGACTGACCCATGCGCCTGTTTTCTGGCCCCCATAAGTGCCATGTCGTGTACTTCGCTTGCTCTGCAGAGCGATACGAGGCACAATCTTGCAGGCACTTGCCTGTTGCGTGGTGTCCTGAATCCGCCCACGACCGCGGCCTCCGCTCCAGCTTCACTCGCTTCTGACAACTCCAGCCTGCAAAGAGGGGGCAGTGGGTCCCGGTGATTGGTTGAAAGTATAAAGCAAGTTGCTGATGTGCATTTCAAGCAGCTACACAGAGACTTGGGCACGTGTGTGTGTGGTGTACAACACTTGCACACCCAAGCGACACGCCGCCGCGCGCTGTGACGCACCTGCTCCCAGCGCCCAGTGCCGCTGCCTCAGCGGCCGCTGCTGCTGCTGCTGCTGCTGCAGTCGCGACGGCAAACAGCAGCACCATGGTCTGCCCAGTGGCAGGATGCCTGCCGTAAGTCCTGCAACGTTGGGGCAAGCGTGCGCAAAGGAACACACTTGTGCAGGCCTCGCCAGTGCCCTGCGACATGCGCATGCCGCCACTGCCGCCAAGCCTTGCCAGGACCACGGCAGTGCGGCTGGCCTGCTGCCTCCGGGGTGTCGGAATATGCCGCGTGGCCCATACTGATGCGAGGCGCAGCAGTGCCAGGAGGAGCAGTGCCAAGCCGCGGGCAGTCGCCGGCCAGGACAGAGGCCAAGCGCGCACAGGGCAGTAATTGCGAGGCTACATGCGCACCTCATGTCTAGCTGCTATTGGAGAAGGTAGAGAGACCCCGCGTCACTGCTGCACAACCCTCAGGTGCCCTGCGGTGGGACCGACGGTGGCCCTGCGCCCTGAGCTCGCTCAGCGCTGCATAGTGACCCCGTGACATCAAGTCACCGGCGAGACGCCAGCCAGAGGGGTACTGGGTGCGCTGCTGATCTGGCCAGCGCCGCCTGGCATGGCAGCTGTGCAGGCCGCGGTATCTGGGCCTGAACTCTTGTGGTGCCTTGCCCTCTTTACCTGGACTCATTACTCCCTGGGCTGCGCTCATTTCTTGCCGTAGATGGACCAAATGGAACTCCTGGCATGCTCCGCTCATCCGTACGCTCCAACCACTGACGCCAACGAAGACACGGCAGCGGCAGCGGCGGCAGCGGCGGAGGCGGCAGCAGCGGCGAGTTTGTGCCTGCCACCGCTGCACAGCACTTTCGTACATGTTGGCACATTCCAGTTGTTGTCTGCAGTTACACACAGTGGCCAGCCAGCAGTGTCAACCAGCACCTGTGCATGCCACCAGTGCACCCGCACTTCAGCCCGCGCGGGTGGTGGCTTGCCCAGGCAGGCGGGCACGGCGCAGCTTGAGTGAGTTCGTGTGCATCACCGAAACTCTAGCTCGCAGAGCCAGTCAGGCACATTGTGAACAGCTTACATTTAAGGTGAGGCAGAGGAGCCTGGATAAGGGTTGCCCACAATTGGTGGGGTAACAGCAGGGTAACAGCCGACGATGTACCGCCCGTCCCGCCAGCCATGGGGCCCCTGACTTTCACGCGTGTGAGCTCGCTGCGGCGATCCTGAAATTCTCAGCCTATGGAACCTGGCTGCCGGATGCCAAGGAGGGCCCCCGACCTGGGCCGCCAAGCTCGCCGCTTCACCGGTCTGCAGCCGGGCGCTTTGCCCCGCCAGTAAGCCTGTAAGCTGTGATTGTGGCAATTGCAAGAGCATGGACCTGATCTAAGGTCGCTGCCGCCGCTTCTCGGCCACACCCGCTCCCACCGCTAAGCCTTCCGCCACCCGCCCACCCGCCGCACCAACGCGCAGGAGTCATGGCCGATTGGACAGCGCGGATGAACTTGGCAGCAAAGAAGGGCGATGTGCAGGCGATTGCAGCCTACCTGGCAGCAGGGGCCGACGTGAATGCGCACGACGCCTCTGGATGGGCACCGCTGCACTGGGCGGCGCTCGCTGGGCGCCCCGACTGCGTTTCAGCCCTGCTCGCGGCAGGGGCAGGCGTGAACGCCGCATCCTCAAATGGGAGCACGCCACTCACTGTGCAGCTGCCGGCGGGCACCCTGAATGCGCTGCAGCGCTGCTGGCAGCAGGCGCCGACCCAATGCCAGTTGGCCCCTCACAGCGAACGCCGCTCCACTTTGCAGCAGTGAGTGAACGCTCATCTCTGGTGCAGCTGCTGCTGCAGGCAGCACCATCTGCGGCAACAGCCAGGGACGCGGATGGCCAAATCCCGCTCGACGTGGCTCTGCACAACCAAAGCTTCGATTTTGCACGGTGCCTGCTGACAGAAGGGCCGCGGCCGCCCGCCGAGGTTGTCCTGTCAGCGCTTGCCAAGGTTGGCTCCTGGGCGCACCTCCTCTATGCTGTCCTGGCCTCCCGCCAGCCGCTGACAGCCGAGGAGTGGGCACAGCTGCCTGCCAGCTGCCGCGGCCTGGGCGCTGCGCTGCCCACAGTGTTGGCACGCTCAGCCGGCGAGGCCGCCCTGCTGGTGGGGAAGCTTCCGGCTGCCGAGACGCAGCGCCTGTGCACTGCCAGCCTGTGCCTGGCACGCGCCCAGCGCCAGGCTGGCATCTGCTTGCCCACTCTAATTGTATGGCGTGTGCTGGCGCTGTCGGCAGCCTGACTGCGCCCGCCAGGCGGTTGCGGCAGGTCGTGTGTGTGGCCGCAATGTGCAAACCTGCCACCTGCTGGAGGGTGCCTCCTCGGCTCCCTCACAGCCGCACCCAACGTCAAACGTGTCCCACTGCCCAAGCTATGCCGCTGCCGTGGCATTGCCTCTTCTGCCTGCCCTTGTGTGACCCCATGTGCCCCATTCCACTGCGGTTGATTGCCACTTGGCTTCTGTTCGGGTGCAAATGTAAACCATTCGCGCCTGCACGCCAGTGGGCCACGTCGGGGCCACAAGGTGCACCAGCGGGTTGCCGGCTTCTGTGACAGCAGGCACTGCATGCACACTTTCGTCACTGCCAGGGTGAGGTAATGCGAAGATCCAAAGCAACATACCGACCCACTGGACTGCAGCAGCAGTGCTACAAGCGCTGCCGCTACGGACGCCCCGTCCCGCCTTCCCCCGGCTATCGGCAGGCGCCAGGCGACATGAGGCTACGCCCCATGGCAGGGATCACATCAGCGCATGCTTGAAATTTCCCTGCTGCAGGGGCGGCCCCTGCGCCGCCACTGCCTACCTCACTCAGGCTGCCGCACGCTTCGACCAGCTGTGTACTACCTAGTAGGTGCAGCTGCCAGTGGCGACAGAAGCCGCCACGCGCTTCCTTGCTTACACCCCCTCACCCCTCGAGCGCCCGCTTGCTGCAATGGCTCCTTGCCAGCCGCCCAATTCAGGTATCTATGCAAGCCGAGACAGCTTCAGCATGCGGCTGTGTAGCGCACGGACAGGTCGGTGCCGGCAGGGCACATTGCAGGGCACAGCTGCCTGACAGGCCCACTGACACCTGGCGCAGCATGCAGTGAGGCACGTGTGCACATTGAGGCCCCCGGGGAAGTGTTCTTGAAAGACCTGCCCACCAAGTAACCGAGGCGCCATGCCACTGGGAGAAGGTAGAGGGGGAATGCTGAGCGAAGAGGCCTCTGGGCGCACAGGCTAGCAGCGCTCTGCTGAGTTGTAGGGTGGGGGAGTCTTTAACTTACCTTGTGAAGATATGCCATCACGCCATCAGTGTACCAGCTGCTTCAACCGAACATGCTTGACTCTCGCTTGAGACGTCAACAGCTGCAGCTGATGATGCGGAGCCATGTCAGCGGCAGCCAGCTCACCAAACATGCGTCCTGTTGAAGCATTGAACCTGGGACCATGTCCACTCCATTATCAGCTTGATTCAATGAAGGAGAGGGCTCAGTGTCTCACGCCTCGCCTCGGAGAAGTGAGCATTGAGGAAAGTGGCAGCATGGCGCAACCGGCGAACGGCACGCTGAGAGCGGCATGCTGCAGCCTGGTCCCAAGCGGATGTTCCGCGACCTTCTGTCTCGCCTTGATTAACTCACCGTTTGCCTGATCCATCCCCGCATTTTGCGAGTGTGTTTGTTCAAAGCGAGGACTGACCGACGCATTTCGGAATTGAAGATGGCGGCGGCTGCTCTGCCGGCAGCCTTGTTGCGCTGCGGGAGCCCCCGGCGTCCCGCCAGGCAGTCTCGGGGCTTTAGAATGTTGCCGTCGGCACTGGCCAAACCCTCCAACGACAATGTGGACACCACTCTGGCTCCCCGGCTCCAGCCCCTCCTGGCCGTGGCCCCGCCAAAGCTTTCATTCAACGTGCTGTTCACCGACCTGGATGGAACGTGAGCAGGGCCCAGGGATGCCGTGGAGAGGGGGTCTTCACGTCGTGCCGCCACCGCTGCCGCCTGCCGCCCGCCGCCCACCCGCCGCTCACCGCTACCAGCTGCTGCCTGCCCGCTGCAGCTGCGTGCACTACAACAGCCCCATCGGGCTTGCACGCGATGGCAAGCAGAACGCCATCCTGCAGCTGCCCCCCAGCAAGACGGGAGCGCACGGCGTCATCAGCGTGCGCACCCTCCAGGCAAGCGGGGCTGGCTGCCCAAGCGGGTGGGGCTGCTACCAGGCCACCCGCATTGTGCTGGCATGACACCTGTGCTCCCTGTGCTTCCCGCCAACCCCATTTAGCTGGTGAAAATTCTGTGCTCCCTGTGCTGCCAGCCATCCCCGATCTGCTTGCACCACCCCTGTGCTCCCTGTGCTGCCAGCCGTCCCTGCCGGCCACACACGCCTCCCTACTGCCGGCACAGGCTGCTTGCTGTGTTGGCAGCAGATCAGGGCCTGACGCTCCAGCCCGGGTCAAGCGCTCACAAAGCCCTGTTCATCTAGTCCCCTCCCCTCCCCAGCTCCCTCCATTCGATGCGGTGTGCCCGTGGGTGCAGCTGGCACCATGCCCACGGCTGCGGTTGCCCCTGCAGTGACACTTACGGTCTGACAGCAGGCATCGACATCCTGCACCCTCTCCCCCCCACCCATGAATCACTGTGCAGCTGTATGCGGTCGTGCGGCAGCTGGGCGTGAAGCTGGTTCTCATCAGCGGCGCGCGGCTGTCCACCGTGCTGCAGCGCCTGCCCTGGCTGCCTGCAGCGGACGCTATTGTGGCGGAGAGCGGCGGCCGCATCTACTACCCAGGCGCGCTGCCCACCGCAGCGCCTCTTCAAGAGGACCGCGAGTGGCGGGCGGAGCAGGCAGCGGGCGGCGCAGGGCCAGCGGGGCAGGAGGCGGTGCCTGCAGAGGAGCGGACCGGCGAGCTGTGGAGGCTGTATCAAGGCAAGAGGAGTGTGGTGCCACGGTTGTGTGCAAACAAAGAGAGTGTGTGTTTGCTGGTGCTGAGGGCTGGCATACTTTGAGTGCACCAAACAAGTTGCGTGGATTGCCTTGCCCTCTGTCTGACTGTTGCCACCTGTTGTGAGCTAACTACTGCTTCAAGCCTGCCTCTTGCAGACATCCACGGCGGGCGAGTGGCAGGGCTGGAGGGCGTGCGCCTGGATTCAACCAGCTACACCACCGCCTTTCGGCTGCGGCTGAGGGAGCCGGGCCAGGCGGAGGCGCTGCGGGCGGCGCTGCCGCCCTTACTGACCACAGCAGGCAACCTGGGTGCATCCGATGTTTACCCACGCACGTCTGGGAAGGTCGGTGCTTGGACGAGCGGCTGTATGTGGGTGAAGGAGGTGTAGTAAAAGTGCGGGGTGGGGGGCAAGCTGGGTGCTGCTGACGACTTCGTGGCCACCTATGGCAAGGGTGCGTCGGCGGCCGTGCTGAGCTTACTGGCACTTGCCCCTGTCTGCCTGCCTGACCTCTTTGTGCTGGGAGCATGTGCGCTTGACACTCTTGCCATGTTTGAACATCGACCACGTGTGGCTGGCTGCAGGACAATGCGGCGCTGCACCTCATGCGCCGCTGGGGGGTGGAGCCATCCGACTGCGTCTTTATGTGCGGTGCGTGGGTGGGGGCACACATTGTGTGCGTGGGGGCCGTCTGCTTGAGTCAGGGCACGCCCTTGACTGCCCCTGCACTAAATGCCTGTCCGCCCACCTGCTCGCTTACCTGCCCGCCAGCCTGCCACGCGCCTGCCCACCAACAGCCTACCTGCTCCTGCCCCGGCTGCCCACACCCTTCGACCAGTGCACCTGGCCGCCCAGCTGTCTGCATCCATTGCCTGACTCACAAGCCAGCTGCTTGCCCCCCGCCGTCGCACATCTCAACTCAGCCGCTCTCAGCTCTACTGCTCCCAACGCACGACCCACACATCAGCTGCCCCTCCCTGCACAGACAACAACACACGTGCTCCTGTCGGGCCCACCGTGTGCGCAGGGCGACCAACCTGCCCGGCGTCGCTGCCCCCTGTCCTGAATCCAACTGCCTCCCACTTGTCATTACTTTCCACCTTGCAGACGACGACAACGACCTGGGTCTGGCCCACTTGGTGCGCCGAGCCTACCTGCCCGGCATCACCGCCCCCTCCATGGCCGCCGCAGTGGAGGCCCGCCCGGAGCACTTCCACGTTAGCACCTCCCAGGGGGTGTGGGCCACGGAGGAGATCCTGGAGTTGCTGATCGCGGAGCACCTGTCCGGCACACGGAATTGAAGGGGCTGGGTGCAGCTTCCGAGCAGCTTCTGGGGAGCTTCACTGCAGCGTCCAATGGGCTTCTCAGCAGCGGCCGGATGGCGCCTCCTTGCCAGGTCTTGCTGCCACCGGAAGCGGATGCGGCGCGTGCACACTACTATCTTCTCAGCATGCTTATGACAACCACAACCCATACTGAACTTCTCGCTTAAATGTACGTGGCATGTCCCGCTTTATCAATCCCTGCAATGAATGAATGACCCACCTCTGAACGAAGCATACCATAACTGCCTGCCTCTCTGCCAGTGATGAATATTTGCACCCCACATCCCTCCATCTCGCAGCACACAGTTTTTTAGTCGTCTCGATACAGTATGTTAATGTGTAATCTTCAAGAACAAGCAACACCCGTGATCAAGGCAGCTGCTGTACTGCCGCTCCAGCTGGCGCCAGGTGTTGGCGAAGCCAGATGCAGTGCTGTACCTCGCTGCCCCTGCCCCTTTGCTCTCCCAGCCCCGCCATTCCTTCCCCTGAATTCCTTCCCCTGCATCCCGGCTATCACACGCCGCTCCCAACTCCACGACCGCCCTGGCACGCAACAGTACCAGTAGGCTGTCCTCTGCCAATAGCCAGAGGTGCGGGCTTCTGCCAGCAAATCCTGCCCACAGCGTGGCTGCTCTGCTACATGTTGGAGAGGCTTGCCCTTAATCAATATGTGAGAGCTACCCATGACAACACTGTACAGGATTTGTGAAGCGAGGTGGATTGCAAGCAAGGACCGACTTTGTCAACATTGGCTGGCGGTGCAACTGCAGGGAGCGGTCCAGGGCGTGCCTAGCACCGCTGCCAGCCTGTGCACACCTGTCCCGATGGCAAGCTATGCTATTTTGAAGATTAGATACAGGGGTGAAGCACGTGACATAAATCCACATGGGTAAACGAGTGGAAAGAAGATGAAAAGGATCAACTTGGGCCAGCTGTTCACGTGCCTTGCCAGCAACATGCACTGGGGCCGCCCCGCTCAGCTGCCCGCGCGGCCGCGCTTGCGCCCCGCCTGCTTCCCCGCCGCCTGCCGCCCCGCCTCCCCGCCGTCCTCCTGCGCCGCCCGCCCGCCTCGCCGGCCTTCCCCTGTATCCTTGGGAAGCTCTTCCACAGGGGGCGGCAGCGGCGGCAGCTCCTGTTTGCCCGCTGCTGCTGCCTCCAGCACAGCCAGCGCGTGCATCCACCCAGACTGAACCATGTTGCCAATCTGCAGCACGAATGACATTGGAAAATTGAAGCACGCAGCATTTGTGAATGATGCCGAGTCAAGTCGCACCAACCTCAACAAACGAGGGCTTAATGCTAGGGAAGGTGCAGCAGGGCGGAGGCGCCACCGCAGCAGCCATCGCAGGAGCCATGGTGATGAGGCACCCTGCCCCACCCCAGCCCCCGGGCCCCTGCCTGCAGCCTGCTTGGCAGGGCACATACCCTGCCCTTTGTGATGCACAGCATGCACCCCCCCTGCCCTCCTTGGCTGCAATTTGCCAGCCGGTCCAACAGAGCAAGCGCACACCCTCCCCCTGCTTGCCTGCAGTTTGTCGGCAAAGTGCCGGCTGCTGCCGATGTCGCCCTCCTCGGCATCCGGGTTGGCCAGCTTCCACTGCCGCAGCTCCTCTTTGGCCAGGGACCTGCGGGAGGCGGGCGGGCACATGCAAAGGGCGAGGCAGGTTGTTGATCGTGGCAGATCAAGGGATGTCACTCCTGTGCAGTTTGGCAAGCCAGGCAGCATGAAAGGCACAGGCAGGGCGGTGCAAGCAAATGAACCAGGCGTGTGAACCAAAGTGTGGGCACGCCCACCAAAACTCCTCTGGCACATGCACACACTCAGCCAGCGCATATCGCAGCGCCCCTTCCCAGGCAACCACATGATGATGCCACATGTGTGTGGGTGTGAAGGTCCATGCCCTCTCCCAACTGAGCTATGAAGGGTACGCTCCCCCTGCTGCCCCTGCTGCGCTGACCTGCTCCCGCAGGCGCACGCACTCGCAGTTTGCCAGCACATCATTCAAGGCACACACACGATGCCACCATGCTCCCCATGCTCCCCGTGCTGCCCCCAGCGCGCCCCCACCTGAACTCCTCCCGCAGGTGGGCACACTCTCCCAGCGCATCGGGGCTCACAAAGTCCAGGGCCACCTTGACGCTGCTGCGCAGGTTGCGCACCTGGGCGCAGGGGGGCGGGGATGGGGGCAAGGCATGTGGTGGGATGACGTGTGGTGATGTGGCGTGTGCTGCGGTGGTCCCAAAACAACAGTTGTTGAAGGCAGCCTACAGGGCCTGCTCACCGAGCGCCCCCTTGTGCTGCTCAGCCTGCCAAATGCTCTGCCCACGCTGACAGCCACGCCCGTGCGCAGTGAGGCATGGTGTTGTGGCCTGTGCTGCGGTACTCCTGAAGCCACACTTGATGCTTACAGCCTCCAGAGGGGGAACCTGCTCACCAAGTCAAGCCCCCGTGTGCTGCTCAGACTGCCAGACGCCCTGGCCACGCTGACACACATGACACCCACCTGGTGCGGGCAGCCACCGGGGATCCACACCGCCTCCCCCTCGTGCTGCTCAAAGTGCCAGACGTGGACCCCGTACTGCTCCCGCAGCACCTGGCGGTGCGCGGTGGTCAGCATGAAGCACTGCAGTGAGGGCGGGCGGGCCAGGATGGGAGAGTTTGAACGGAAAGGGAGATTGTGCTGATGCTCGAGAGGGGCAAAAGTGAGCTAGGGAAGTGCAGGCTACTCAAACCCTCAAAGACAGAGGAGAGGAATCCGTGCAGTCAGAGGCACCGAGCAGCGCGCCCTCCCTTTCGTGTCGGCAGCGCAGCGCCTGCATGGGAGCACAATCACTTGCCCACCCGGCCGGCTGCCCCACCTACGTGGCCGTGCATGCCGCCCGGCACCGCCCAGCCACCTGCCACCTGCTGCACCCGCTCAATCATGAACAAGACAGTCCCACAATACCTCAGCACCACCCCGCCCGTTCATCAACACGACAACCCCACGGCACCTGGTCGTGCATGACGTCAGTCACCATTTCCCGCCTCAGCTGCTGCCCGCGGTGCACAAACGGCGGGCAGTCCCTCACCCGGCCTGCAGGGCGGTGGGCGCGCACGCAGGGCAGGTGGAGCGTGCGAACAGGGCAGGTGGCAGGGAGGCAGACAAATGGATGGCACTCGCAGCCTGAATATGGATGGACCGGAAGACTCGACGCCCCTCGCTGCACCTGCGGTGCTGCGCTACCCACTTGCCTGTCCAGCCTCCTGTCCCGACCACATCTTACCCTCGACACCTTACAAACCCTTCACAGCCCGCCGCCACCACCCGTCCTTCATGCGCTGCCGCGCCCGCTGGCCCCTCTCCAGCCCCACCACCCTCCTGCCCCAACCCGCGGCCGGTACGCCCTTGTTGAAAAATACTCAGAAGTAGTACACCTCAAAAGTACTACACCCACCCGCCAGGGCATCCTCCAGGAACCGCCGCAGCTGCTGCCGGTCCTCCCGCCGCACCAAATCCCACACCGCGCCTGCAGGGCAGAGTGGCAGGAGGGCTTGCATCAGCAGCAGCCACAGCAGCCACCAAGCGCGCTCACAGGCTTGCAGCACTGTAACCTCTCCTCAGGCCAACCTCGCTCCTCCTTTGTGCCACAAATGCAAAGCAAAGCCACGAAGTAAGCAGTTCCATGCCCCCACGCCAGCGCGCGGCACCCACCTGCTCCGCCATATCCCGGCAGCTCGGGCTCCGCGCGCCCGCAGCGGGGCGGTGCCGGCGGCCGGCCCTGGCGCTGCTGCGCATGCAGCATGATGTTGATGGCATCTGCAGGGGGGGGTGAAGGGGTTTGGAGTGTGGGTAGGGTGGCGCGTGGGCAGGTAGGCGCAGGCCAGGACGTGTGGGTGTACGTGGGGTGGGAATGCGGGCAGCTAGGAGCACGCCGTGCACAGACAGAGGGCCTGTGGATGTTCAAGAGGGATGAACTGCTGCCCCTGCTGCGACACAGCTGCCCCTCTTCCCACGGTGCGCCAGCTCAGCGGCCACGCCGCCAGCTCAGCAGCCTCTCTGCCAGCTCACCGCTCAGGTCCTCGTGCATCTTGGTCACACTGTCGCCCTCCCCCGCAGTCTCCTGCTCCCTGCACTTGCACGAACATGCACGCATTGGCACACCGAGGGTAAGGGCGCACTGTCTGGCACAGCAGCAGGGCGCCTGGCCTTGCTCCCTCGTGCGTGACGGCATCCGCCTCCACTCCAGCGTCCCCGTTCTTGATCACCACCCAGCCAGGTGCCCCCTGTGTCTGCTAGACCGCCCCTGCCTGCACGCCCCGCTCTCGGGGATCCAACCTCTCTCTCTCTGCAGGAAGCCAGCCAACCACCCCCTTTGGTGCTCCACCCTGCCCTGCCCCACCCCGCCCGGGCCACCCACCGTCCAAAGGCGATGTACCCCTTGGGCCCCAGGTCTGGCAGCTTGGTGTACCAGGGCAGCAGGGTGGCGAGGTTGAGGGAGCCGTGGGTGGGGTGCGCGTAGGCGGGCATGCAGCTGCACGGTGGAGGGGCAGGGGCGGGCAGGGCAGTAAGGACCACACCACACCACACCATACCACGGCGAGCAAGGAGGCGGAGATGGAGGTGGAGGTGGAGGGGCAGGGCAGGGCGGGGCAGGGCAACAATGACCACACCAGGCTCCTACAGTAGAGCCATGTGAACCCCGCCCTGCATGCCCCATAAAGCCAGCTCGCTCTGCCCATCTGTGCCCACAGTCACCGGCAGCACGAGGAGAATAACCCCCATGCGCCCGCTGCTGTGTGCGCTTCCAGCCCCCAACAGCAAGTGTGCATGTCTGCCCTTGCTGTGTTCGCTCGCAGCGCCCGCAGCAACCACAGTGCACGTCCGTCCACCCGTGTTCACCTGTTGAGCATCTCCACGAAATCGTCGTGGTGGCGGCGCATCACCTCCTTGAAGTCGTTGCGGGGTGGGAAGTCCTTCAGCTTCAGCATGGGCAGCGGGGCTGCGGGGCAGGAAAGGCACGGGGTAGGGAACGAGGGTCAGAACAGCAGCAGAGCCAGGTCAGATGGAAGAGGGGCCAGTCGGGGGAGGGGGCAGGGCAGGAAGGGGGGGTACGGTCAATGTGTGGCGGCAGCAGGGCAAGGCGACAGCAGCGGTGCAGTACACAGGCAGGGCACGCCACGGGCCGCACAGCCAGGCAGGCGGCGTGTCGCCCGTGTTGCCCAGCAGTGCACGTGCTCCGGCTCACCCCCTGCCTCGTCCAGAGTGTCTCCACTGCACAGCTTGTACTTCTCAAAGAACGTCTGGACCTGCAAGCACAGCAAGATTGAAAATAATAATAAGGCAAAATGGCATAGAGGGGGTCGGTCCAGCTTGTGTGCGCTGCTCAGTCACCCCTATGCACCCCCAGGAGTATCCCAGGCATGCAGGCGCAAGCGTGCCGTGGTGAATGTCATCACAGGCAGTGGTACGGCACGGCAGGGAAGGGCGCGAGCCACCCATCTGTCCTCACCGCGCACTCCTGCACTTTGGAGAAGTCGGAGCAGTCGATGACCTGCACCTTTGTCGCCGCCTGCTTCTTCTCCCTGCAGCAGATCACCCGGGACCATACAGGAAGGGGCAGAGCAGGCGTGCTCACACCGGGCAGCGAGTGCTTGGCATGCAGCGGTCGGTTGGAAGTGGTGCGGCACAGAACCCATGCCAGCAGGCGTGGAGGAGACCCCGGGATGCTGAGCACGCTGCCTTGGCACCGCCATCCATCCCTGTGTCCCTCGGCTCACTTGTCCTCCCTCAGATCCTTGCACACGCGTCCCATGACCTCGGGCGTCCACCCCATCTTGCCAGACAGGCCGCGCACGATGATGGGCTCGCCACGCCCCCACAGCTTCTGGAACAGCCTGCAGGAAGGTGCGGAGGTAAAAAGGGTGACATGTGGTGGAGGCTGATGGGCATGCCAACGGGGCAGAACAGGGGCGGTTGGCGCGGCTATGCAGCTCTGGCAAGCAGCCAGAAAGGGGACATCAGAAAGGCTGCACAGCAGCCGCGAGCGCCCGTCGGTTCCAGCTCACCGCACGCTGCGATCAAAGTGCTCGTGTCCTGGCTGCAGCTGGTCGATGTGAGGCGTCCAGATGAAGTCCTGAGGCACGCAGCAGGGACACGTTGATTGGATTTATCACGACAAGTTTGCCCAGAGGAGTTTGAGGCTCTGAGGCTAGGGAACATGACAAGCACGGGCCCAGAGCCAGCACAGGCACATGGCAGACAGACATCAGATGTGAACGAAGTGGGAGACTGGAACACACTAGGAAGCATCAGACAAGGTAACGGGCTCACACATGTGCAAGGGGGCCCTGGTTGGCAGGCCCAGAGCAGCAATGCAAGGTCCCAATGCAGGCACACACACACTGCTGCTGCCGCTGCTCACCTGAGTCCCGCGGCGCGACGCCCGGCGAACGTCGCTCTCCGGCAGGCCCGCGTACTCCCACCACAGCTGGTTCTGCACAACAGGCAGGGCAGAGCAGGCGTGCAAAAGGCAGCGAGCACAGGTGAGTGTCAGTGTCTGCTCCTGCTGCCCCTGCTGCTTTCTTTTGCGTCTGGTAGCCCCACAAAGGTGCATGCAGCTTTCATACCAGAATATGCCCTGCTGACACTTGTGTTTCACCTGTATCAGCTCATCCTGTGTTGGCATGCGCTCCTGTGCTTGCTGCTGCTGCTGCTGCTGCTGCTGCTGCAGCGGAGCGGCTGCAGCAGTCTGCCGACGTGGCGCTGCTGCTGCCGCCGCCGCAGCGCCGCCTGGCCACGCCGGCTCCAGGCTCTGCCGCTGCACCTCCGCTTCCACAGACTCCCGAGCCTCCAGCGCTTTCTGACTCTGCTTGCGCTGCCGCTTGGCAGCCGGCTGCACACCATTGGCAGCCAGTGGGGACGCAGAGCCAGAGAGCGGCCCCTGCTGCTGCTGCTGCTGCTGCTGTGGCTGATGCACCTGCAGGCTATGCAGGCCTGCGTGCAGCATCTCAACCGGCAGCGGCTGCGGCTGTGGCTGCTGCAACTGTGGCTGCTGCTCCCGCTGCTGCTGCTGCAACATCTGTACTGCAACTGGCAGAAACTGCTCTACACGCTGCTGCTGCACAGCACCTCGTTGCGCATGCAGCTGGGCAAGTGGCAGAGGCCCCTGACGGTGCACACTGCTCGCCAGCTGTACCAGGGCCGCCAGCTGCTGCTGCTGCCGCTGCTGGTTCTGCTGCTGCTGCTGGTACTGCTGCTGCTGCTGCTGCTGCTGGGAGTGGCCGTTCTGGTGCTGTTGCGGCTGCATCAGTATGGGCAGCAGGTGCGCGCCGTGGGCCCTACCGATTGGGTTGCTGCCTGCCAGGCCACCGACGCCCGCCTGCACTGCCAGCTGTGCCTCTGGGTGCCCTTGCGGCAGCAGCAGCGGCACGAGCTGCTGCTGCAGGAGCACACCTGGCGCTCCCGCCAGCTGAGCTGCCTGCTGCATGAGCGGCTGCAAGAATGACTGTACAACATCCACCTGCTGCCCAGGCTGCTGGCGCGGCAGCAGTACCTGCTGCTGCTGCTGCTGCTGCTGGCCCTGGCGCTGCTGTGCTGGCTGCGGGTGCAAGGGCGCAAAGTCGCCAGCCATGCGCTGCAGCTTCTGCAGCCAATCCTCGCTGCCCACTCCGCGCCATTCCCTGGCCTGCAGGGCGCCGCCTGGGTCGCGGCCCTCGCACAGCTGCAGGGTGCCGCCGTTGCCGTCTGACTCGCACAGCTGGCGCAGCAGCGTGGGCAGCACCCGGCTGACGTGGCTGCCATGCGCTGCGCTGGCGCCGCCCAGGCTGGCGGCATTCAGCCCCAGAGCAGCTTGCAGCCGCTCCCGTGCATGCAGCAGCATGTCCAGCTGCTCATCATCCACAAAACGCATCGCCTGCATGCTCTGCTTGCACCCCCTGCACTTGACGGGCGCAGGCTTGCCGGGCGCCGCCCCGCCGTGCCGCCGCTGCACCCGGTGCTCCCTGCAGTGTTCAACAAGCAATGGGGCGCACCAGCGGCCAGAAACACTGCGTCAACTGCTGCTGGCCGATGCTGCGCTGACAAGTATGACCCCCAAGGCCCTCACAGCAGGCGGGGTCTGCAGCCACGACACATGTGCCAGCCGCTGCGCCAGTGTCAGCCTGTCACTGGGCCCCTGCCCCTGCCAGCCCTGACCTGATGCAGGTGGGGCACAGGTCCTCGTCGCAGGAGGGGCAGTGGAAGTGCAGGTTCTCCAGGCATGTGGCGCAGCGGTTGCACAGCGCACGCTCTGTACGCAGGAGGAGGGGAAGAGAGCGCAGAGCAGGTGGGGCACCGAGGTAGCGGGCACCGGAGGCTGGGCATGGCATGCAGGAAGGGCAGGGGGGAGCGCCCAGCACAGGAAGAGCAATGTGGAAAAGGGAAACCCAGGGGTGGGAAGATCGACAGGTGCTGCACGCACACATGGTGGTGCAGGCAGGCAAGCACGGGCAGCGGCAGTGGCTGACCTGAGTGTGGGGAGGGCTGGCCGTCGGTGTAGCCAATGGTGGCAAGCTGGGCTGCCTCCAGAGAGGTGCCCGCAAACCATGCCTGCAAGCGTCCCAGAGAGGGGCCCACCAGGTGCTCAACAGTTCACTAGATGCAGCCACATCCTGCCCAGCCATCTCTCCCATACAACACAGCGCACAGGCATCGGCATTACATGCCTCAATGACAACCGAACAGCCCGCCAGTGTGCCAACCCCAAGAAAGCGGTGGGATCGCCAGGTCGGGCATGGAGATCCACACGCAGGCATAACCTGTCCTCTACCGACCTCTCCCCACCCTGGCCTGCCCAGCCTCCCCGCTCTCACCTCCTCTCGGTGCAGCTGCACTTGGGCCTCTACGTGCCACAGCAGGCGGTGCGCCAGGTGGTGGGCGAACATGAGCTGCTGGCTGGTGCTGCACAGGCAGGGGACGGGCAGGCAGGCAGGCAGGCAGCAACGGGACAAGAGTGAGGTGAGTGCAGACGGAGGGCACGAGGAACAGTCGGTGGAGGGCAGGTCGTGCCAAGCTTGTGCCAGAGTGAGCACAAGCTGTTGGGGGCCTGGTAAGTGCACGCTATTTGATACTCAGAGAGCCCTGCTGGGCCTGGCGGGGCGAAGCAGGGCTGGCACGTGCAGCCACTTACGTGAAGTGTGGCTCTGGGGCGGGCCCCTTCAGCTGCTGGATGGACTTGCGCCGGCATTCGGCCCTGCGCAACAAGAGGAACATGCAGAAGCGATCGATACAAGTTGGAAAACCGGTGCAAGTGTTGAACGCACACAATGTACTGAGCAGTGCCAGCAGGATGGACCAGCTGCCAGGCAGCCATGCAGGCGGGGCGCAAGAGAGCTGGGCCCGAGCACAGGCAGGGCCTGCATTCGCAGGCACTGCCGCACACTATGGGTAGGGGCCCTGCAAGCAAGCCAGACGCCAGCAGCAGCCTCACCTGACGCAGATGCGCAGGCAGCAGGGGCAGACGCCGCGGCTGAAGTCCAGGCGCAGCTGGTAGTGCGGGTGGCCAGGCTGGAAGTCGAGCAGGTAGCGGTACAGCTTGCTGCACCTGCGGTACAACAGTGGGACAAGTGGGCAGGCGGCAGGTATGGCAGGCGGGTGAATGAGGGCAACTTGAGCAACAGGTGAGGGCGTGGGCGGAACAAGAAAGGAAGTGGGCAGGCTTGATCGTAACGCTTTATCCACCACCTCTTGGCCAACACTGCAGTACCAGAATGTGCCTTTCTCTCGGCCCCAAGGTGCCCATCCACTTGCCACCCAGCTCACTTGAGGCAGTACGTCTTGTTGCAGCGCTCAGTGGCGGAGCGGCAGGAGTACCGGAACGTCGGCTCCTGGCAGTCGTGGCAGCTTGTGATAGAAAGGCCCCGCGCCTGCATCAGGACACACACAGCGCAGCAGTAGCGATGTACGAGGTGAGGGCACAGGCGGCAGTTGGGCTGGCGCTCTGGTGCAGAGCTGCCTGGCAGGCACGAGCAATGCTGAACCCTTCAATCGGCACTGCTGGCGCACACGTTACATGCTGTGCATGCTTCGCACCCCACACCTTGTGGTTGGCAGCCCTTCCCGTTGCCAGCGCTGTGCACAGCCCCCCACACTGCTGCTATTTCTCCCCGCCGAACACACATGCGCACACATACACACATACACTTGCAGAGCGGCATGCACAGCACGCTCGCCCTTGCCTCCACCTCACCTCGTACTGAGCCTTCACCTCTGGCTTCCTCGCATCCCGCGTGAGCTCCTCCATGTACCGCCCCTCCCTGTCCAGCCAGTAGCAAGTGGCTGGGGCCTCTTCTGCCGCCACGCCAGCAGCAGCAGCAGCAGCAGCAGCAGCAGCAGCAGGCGCACGCTGCTGCACCTCCCGGCCTGCTGCTGCCGCTGCAGCCCCGCCGTCAGCGGCGGCAGCAGCGGCTGCTGCAGCTGCTGCTGTAGAACTGGGCTGGCGGTGGTGCTGCCGCGGCTTGGCAACCGGCCGTGCTGGAGGCGGTGCTCCTGCCACTGCGTGCGCGGCTTGAGCTGCAGCCTGTGCTGGTGCACCGAACGCTGTCACCATCGCTGCTGCTGCTGCTCCCGCTGCTGCTGCTCCTGGCGCTTGCGCCTCAGGTGCGGCGGCTGGCGGCGCTGCCATGGCTGCAGCAGGTGGCCGTTGCGCCTCCATCTCCCCATCCAGCAACGCTGCCTCCTCCTGGGCTGCCCGCATCGCAGCTACGGCAGCCGCGGCCGCCGGCCGCCTGCCACGGCCGCCCTCCGGAAGAGGTTGCCCGTTCAGTAGCCCTGCCAGCTCGCCTCTCGGCCACTTTGGCTGTGGACCTGGCTGCAGATATAGCTGCTGTGCGGCCGCTTGTTCAGGCCCCTCCTCTTGCTGCTGCTGCTGCTGCTGCTGCTGTGCCGCAAGCGCCGCTGGCCCTGCCGCGGCAGCAGCGGCTGCACCAGTGCTGCCAGGCTGGCGCTCCAGGCTGGCAGCTGCATGGATGATGCCTGCTCCATCAGTTTCAACGTGCTGCAGCACAAGGGTGTCGCCCACTTGCGCGCCAAGCGCCTGTAGCAGCATCGTAACCCAGCGTGACTGCAGGACAGCAAGTGAACAAAGTATCGTATCAGAGTTGGATGTTAAATATGTGCATGCAGCTGGCAACCGCCAGTGGCCGGGCCCTACTCCGCTCTCAGCCCATGATACAGCAGCACATTTATGAAGTGCCAGGCATGCAGGCACCAGGCATCAAAACTCCCCAAGAACTAACAACCACGCACCTTGAAAGCAAACCCATCGCGTCCCTCCTTTCCAAACTCAAACATTGTGGAACCGTCCATCTCTAGCGGCTGGCCGCCTGACTCTAACTTCAAGGTCATGCGCGGCTGCCCCAGGCTGGACTTCCACCCAAAGTGCTCTTCCAAGCACTTGGCTGCAGGGGGAAGGGGAGGGGAGGAGCAAGTGGGCTGGGAGACGGTGGTGTTACGAGGTTGCACAGGGTGTGTGGCTGCAAGGCACAGCAGCGCATGCTGCACCAAGCGTGCTCTGTGCAGCCCATCAAGTCCAGGCGTTGGCGCACGTTTCAGGGACCGGATGCCGCTGTTCTGAGATGCAGTGATGGGCCGCCGCCAGGGCTGCTGCTGCTGCGGCGGCTCCTGCTGCTGCTGCTGGTGCAGCGGCATCAACGGTTCCTCAGGGGCTGGCTGCTGCTGTTGCTGCTCATGCTGATGCTGGACCTGCGGCATCGTCTGCGCAGGCTGCTGTTTCTGCGCCTGCGGCTGCAGCAGCGGCTGCCTAGGCTGCTGCTGCTTCTGCTGCTGCGCCTGTGCCATTAGCAGCTGCTGAGTGGCAGCTTGCAGCTCAGGGGCCACGCCTTGGAGTAGCTGCTGAGGCTCTGATGCGGGCTCCGCTGCCTCACCACGTGCCTTTTTCTGCCGCGGCTCTCTGCGCTCCTCTTCAGTGGGTGCCTGCTGCTCTGCCTGCTGGCCAGTTGCTGGCCGTGAGCGCAGGCTCCGCTCCCCAGGCACTGGCATCTGCCCTGCCTCCTGCACCGCTGCTTGCGACTGCTGCAGCTGCCGCTGCCGGGTGGGTACACGCTGCTGCTCGTCCTGCCCTGCCTCCTGCAACGCCGCTTGCTGCGGCTGCCGCCGCTGCCGGGTGCGTACAAGCTGCTGCTTCGCCAGCCCTACTAGCCGCTCCTGCTCAGCCTCCTCTGCTGGCTGCTCCTGCTCTGCAATTGCAGGCCCAGGCTGCTGCTCAGCCTCCTCTGCTGGCTGCACTGGCTCTGCCGTAGCGGGAGCAGCCTGCTGATCAGCCAGTTCTGCAGGCTGCACCGCCTCTGCCTGAACGCGCACTGGCTGGCCCCGGCGCGGTTTGCGGGACCGTTGCCTGGTGGCAGAGGGCAGCTGGTCAGTGTCCACTGCTGGCTGCTCTTTCTCCTCTGCTGCCTGCTGCTGCTCCTCCTCCTCAGCATCCGTCTGGGCCTGCTGCTTCCTGCCCTGCAGCGGACCGCGGGAGCGCTGCTTGCCCGAAGAACGCAGCGCCTGCTCAGCTGCCTCTGCCGGTGCCGGGGGATGCGCCTGCTCCTGCTGCTGTTGCTGCGCTGCTTCCTCCTTTGGCTGCCGCCGAAGCATCTCCCGCAGATGCAGCCGCTGCTCCCTGCCTGACAGCGCCTGCTGCTGGCCATCCTCAGCTGCAGCAGGCAGCGGCTCTGCCCCCTCCTGTGCCTCCGGCTGCTGCTGCTGTCTAGGCGGCTGCTTGCCACGGCGAGGGAGAGGCTCTGACCTCTGCTGTCCATGCTCTGTTGCCTGCTGCTGGTGTGCCTGCTGCCCAGCTGCCTCAGCTTGAGGCTGCTGGCGGCAGCGCTTGGCCGGCGGCGCCTGGTCACTCTCGGCTGCCACTACCCCAGCTTCTGCCTGCTGAGACCCCTGCTGCGGTTGCTGTTGCTGTTGCTGCTGCTGCTGCTGTAGCACACGCGGCGGCAGCTGCTGCCGACGAGGCGGCAGTGCCTCCAGCCGCCACAGCTTGGAGCTAGGCGCCAGGTTCTCCCATTTCTTATCCCCGTCATCATACGTCACACGGTGCCTCTTGCGACTGCAGGCAGAATACCATGGAAATTGAGCGGGCTGCAGCGACGCAGGTGTCACAGTGGCATGTCACCTATGCATCCAGTAGCGGTTTAGCGGGTAGCGCGCACCACCGATTGATGCACAGCACATGCTCCGCCCTGGCTACAAACCCACCGCCTACTTCAATGTTGAAGTGCACAGTACGTGCTCACTCTGGCTTCGCACCCACCCACCTTTGGACGTTGCCACTGTACTTGTCGACTGTGCCCGGGTACCACTCATCGTCGTCGCCCCAGTACACTGTACGCAGATGGAGAGGCACACCGGGGGCAGTGGGTCAGGACCACAATTCATGGGCCGCGTATGCAACACATGCAGTGTCACGCCCACGGCGCACAACAGGGTGCACGGTTAGTCAGCACGGGCTTTCCAAGAGTGCCAGCAGGCATGCCCACGCAGTGCAAGGGACAATGGGAAAGGCAAGGGACAAGGGACAAGGGACAAGGGACAAGGGACAAAGGACAAGGGACAAGGGACAATGGGCAAGGCTGGCTGCCCACCCAGCTCACCAGCAACACGGGCGCCCACCAGCGCCTCCCCTTGCAGATCCAGGGCGGTGCCAGGCGCCAGCGGTTGTGCACCGGTTGCTCGGGGAGCAGGAGCCAGCACAGGTGCTACCACGTCCTTTGCCTGCGTCTCCACGCCCTGGGGCTGCTGCTGCTCCTGCTCCGCTTCCTGCCTCCGGGTCTGCCGCCGCTCCTGCTGCGGCCGTGGCTGCTCCTGCTGTCGCTGCCGCTTCAGCTTCAGCGGCGACTGCTGTTGCGACTTGGGCTGCCTCTGCTGCGGCGGCAACAACGGCGCCGGCTCCTGTTGCTGCTCCTCGGGAAAGTCATAGTTGTCGGCATAGATGGCCAGAGAGAGGGGCACTGCTGCTGGGGCCACTGCCGCGGCCGCCGGGGAGACGGGGAGGGACTGTGCGGCTGCTGTGGAGGGCAGCGGCTGTGCTGCTGCTGGCGGGCCGGCCGCTGCGCTGGTCAGCTTCCTAGCCCCGCTGCCGCGCTGCTGCTTGTTGGCGCCTGTGGCACCCTTGGCTGCCCCGCTGCCAGCAGCAGCTGCTGCAGATCCAGGAACATCGGGCTGCCGTGTGGGTGTGGGCCGGATCAACCGAATGTGCAGCTTCTGGCGGTCGCGCTTGAGGGCAATGCCGTCGCCACTCTGGGCCCGCAACTCCCGCAAACATGCGCCCAGCTGGCCGGCCTGCAGGGGGCATGCCCAGGGCAGATGAAGCGGTAAGGTAAAGCGTGAGCGGCACAGCGATGATAAGCGTTGGCTGCAGAAACCCTGCACCACGGTTTCGAGAAGGGCATATACTGTGTCGAACCTCGGAAGCACAACCAACAACTGAAGCGCCATGCTGGCACCAGCTCACCAGGTATGATGCGTTTGCAGTGCTGTCGCGCTTGAAGCTCAGGTGGTACTGCGCACCGCTGCCTGCATCCAGAGCTGTTAGCACATCCTGCTTCCCAAAGAGGACAGAGCCTACCGACTCTGCGGGCAGGTGGATGGGCAGGTGGGCACAGCAGCATTCACTCGTGAGCAGACCGTAAGCAGGGTTCCGCCACCTGGCTTGAACTGCACAGTGCCCGCTTGCCTCACCTTCCAGCCCAAGCCTGCCCTTTTTCACGGCGCTCTCAGTAAGGAGGCGGCACCACCAGCCCTCCGAGTCGCTGTCCCACTTGTTGGACAGCGACAGAGAGCCAGACAGCGCCGGAGACCGGGACGCAGCAGCTGCTGCCGGTGCTACGGCTGCCAGCGCCTTGAGCGCCGGCTTCTTGGGCACTGCCTGCTGCGGAGCTGCAACTGCTGACACAGCTGCGGCTTTTGGCGCTTGCTGCTTGGCCAGCGGCATGCTTGCGGCGGCCACCTCGGCTGCAGCTGCTGCTTGCTTCCGCACAGCCCGCTCACGTGCTGCAGATGCTGCGGACGGCGCCGCAGGCTCTGGTGCCGCAGGAGCTGCCGCTGCTGGCGCCTCTGCAGCTGCTGCTTGCTTCTGGGCTGCCCGCCCACGGGCCACAAGTGCTGCCGCTGCCTCTGGCCCTGCAGGCGCAGCTGCTGCTGGCACCTCTGCAGCTGCCGCTTGCTTCTTTGCTGCCCGCCCACGTGCCACACGTTCAGGCATTGCTGCAGCTGGCTCAGCCAGAGGCTGGCGCTCAGCAGTCCGTCCGCTGGCGGCCAGCGCCGCCTCCGCTGCTGCTGGCGACGCCGCTGTCGCACCTGCACTGCTGGCTGGCTCGCGGCCTGCAGCCTGCACACCAGAAGCTGCTGCCTGCTTGTCGCTGACAGGCTGCTTTGCTGCAGCTGCAGATGGCGCAGCTCTGGACTGTGGCCTGCTGCCCCCTGCACTTGCCTTGATCTTGGCTTCCGCTGCAGCTGCTGCCCGCCTTTGTGGCACACCCTCCTGGGGCTTCTCTGCTTCGGGTGCTGCCTGCTGCTTGGCTGTTGCTGCCTCGGCCGCCGTGCCTGCACCCGCTCCTCCTTGGCTGGCAGGCTCCTGCTGCTCTGCCGCTGCCTGCTCCTCAGAGCCAGCCGCTTCTGCTGCAGGCTGCTCCTCGGCCGCCGACTGCCCAGCTGCCGCCGCTGCTGCCACTGTGCCCTCCTGCTGCTGCGCCGCAGCCCGCCCTTTGGCAGGCTGCTGCACACCTGACCGCTCGCTGCCAGCTGGCTGATTCACGGTGCCGCATGTGCCGCCAGACAGCCTGCTGCCCGCCCTGCCGCTGCGAGTGACTTGCGCAGGGCCCGCTCCGCTGTCTGGCTTGGAGGGCGGCGGGCCCTCGCCAGGTGGCAGCCCCATGCGCAGCGCCTGGCGCAGCACCTTGTCTGGGTCAGCAGCTGCCGTCTCTGCCTGCCCCTCATTGGCTGCACGCGCCGACGCCCGCTCCAGCGGCACAGGCCACCTGTGCGGGAAGCAGCCGGCGGCGTGCAGCGCGCGCAGGTTTGCTGTGCCTGGCTGGCCGTCGGTTGTGGGTGCTGCGATCCAGTCGCCCAGCTGCACATCCTCTGGCATGCCCACTCCCCACTGCAACAGCTGCTGCAGGTAGACGAATGGGCTCTGCACAGCGCTGTCGTACACAGGTGCCTGGCCTAGGATGCGACGGAGCGCCTCATCAACCTGAAATGAGCTCTTCAGCGACAGCGCCTCCTCCACGTCAGCACTGCACCCAGGTGGGGCATGAGGGCATGCACACAGGGGTTGGTTGAGTCCGGATGAACCGGACGCAACAACAAGTAGGATGGCACTGAGAACCAGCGAAAACAGCTGTGCACCGCGCTAGGTCGACAGCCTCGCAGGCGAGCCAGCGCGGGCAGCGGCGGGCGAGCACCCACCTGGAGGCAGGGACCAGCCGTTTGAGGCTCTTCAGCAGGCAGTATACAGACTCAGAGCGTGTGCTGGGCAGCTTGCCCAGGCGCAGCAGCCCACTGTCCAGCTGCTGCTGCTTGAGGTTCTCCTCATCCGTCTGCAGGCAGGCGGCGGCGGCGGCGGGACTGGCGGCGGACTGAGAAACCAAATGCAACACGCCCTCGCCTGCGCAGCGCGGCTCGGATCACTGTATCCGCTACTCCCCACCTCATCAGCAAGAGCTTTCGAGCTCAACAGAGCGCTGCCAGCGGAGCCACCTGCTCCCACCTGTGCCATCGCGCCTCGCGCCTCCCTGGCACGCCCGACGCCCCAAAGCGATGCTCACGATCCGCCCGGCATTGCTGAAACCAGGCAGCAACACTGTGGGCCTCTGAAAACCCAAACACAAAGTCCAATTCAGCTTGCAGTCCTTTGCGGCGCAAGGAGCGCTGAAGGCTGTTTTGCACGCGCTGGAAGAAGGCGTGAAGCGCAAAGAGAGGCAAGGGGCGGCAACACAGGGCGCCGTGGCCTCAGCACGCAGCAGGGTTTGGGCTGCTTGCCCTCTCCTCTTGTTCCTCCGTCAATTGCGTAGCTCACACTGACTGTACATTGAGCAGAGCAGACGTTCATGCTGGCGGCAGCAGCAGCGGCGCTGCAGTGGGCCACTGCTCTGGCTGGCGCCGCCACTGGCTTGAGCCAGGGCCTGTTGCGGGCAGGGCGGCAGGTATGATGAGCAGGCGTGCCAGCCTTCAGCAGTCCAATGCTGCATGCACGCTGGACGCCGACGCCGCAGGCGCCCTGACAACAAGCCCCGCCGCCCCCTGCCCACTCGCCTCCCCCCCTTGCCACAGTTCCTGGCCTTCCTGCTGGTGCTGCCGTTCCGTCTGCCTGTCCTGCGCTGGCTGCTGTCGCTGCCCCTCCGCGTGCCCCTCCTGCGCTGGATTCTGGCTCCAGGGGCGCAGCGCTCCTACACCCCACAGCGCTTCACCTGGGCCAGCCACACCAAGCCCCTGCTCAACTTGGTGGTGGTTGGTGACGACGGGTGAGGCAGAGGCCGGCTCGCGGGGCTGTGGTATGTGTGCGTGGGTTGCCGTTTCAGGCGTGCCACTGTCTGGGCTACCTGCACAGTAGTTTGGGATGATTTCCCAAGCCCACTCAATCCCCATGCGCACCTCTCACCCTGCCTTGCAGCCCCGCCGCCACCGCTCTGGCCTTTGCCTTTGCCGGGCGCCGCGAGCCCGCCCACGCAGCGCCCCGTGCCGACTTCCTGTTTGCTGATGCGCCTGCCGCCTCCTGCTCTATTTGGGTGCCCCACCGGGAGCTGCTGGCCGCTGGGCCCGCTTTCTTCTCCCTGGCAGACGCCTGCATGCTGGTCTATGATCCAGCAGCGGAGCCGCACCCAGCGGCCCAGCTGGAGCACTGGGCAAGCATGTGCTGCGGAGGACAGGTGACGGCCGTGAGGGCAGCAGCGGGAGCCGTGCCGCCGCGCTGGGGGCGCCCTCGACTTGCACTCACGACCGCTCTTCCTGCCGCTACCCGCTGTGCTACAGAGCCGCCCGGCCCTTGCTGCCGGACGCTCCACCCTCCCGCTGGTAGTGGTGGCCAGCTGCTGGCACCACATGGAGTCCCACCCAACCTTGGGAGAAGATGGCCGCACAAGTGGTGCACCCGCCTCCACAGCCACGGCCAGCCCAGCACCTGCCCCAGCTGCCCCTGCTCCCCGAGAGGCCCCTCTCCCCCCACAGCAGGCAGCGGCAATGGCAGAGGCGGAGCAGTGGTGTGCTCAGCACGGCTCCGTGGCGCACTGCCTGGTGGAGGGGCCCCGGGTGAGAGGCCGATGGTTTGCAACTTGGGAATAGCACGTGTCTGTGTTTGTGTGCAGGGGCGGCTGGCAGCTGGGCGCTTGTGCTGCCCAAACAGGGACAGCTGGTGCCTGGGCGGCACACAGCTTTACGCACGCCCCTTTCCTCCACCCTGTAGCAGGACCAGGGCGGCATGCAACGCGCCCTTGCTGCGCTGCTGGCAGTTGCGCTGCGCCGCCACCAGAAGGGGGCAATCCGCACCGCGTCAGCGCCGCTGGTGGCTGGGACTGCTGAAGCCCGGGAGAGCCAGAGCGTCGGGAAGGGGCGCGTCCCTCCGCTGGGCACTACTGGCAGCCTGCCGCTGCTGCTGGAGGTGAGGCCGATACGCAGTCGTTGTTCATGTGAGCCGGGATGTGTGAGCTGGGGCTCTTCTGCGCAAAGTGGTGCTGCATTGACACACGGCAGTGCTCACATCTTACTGCTGTGCGGCCCCTGCATGGCTGCCCACGCTATGCAGAGCGAGCTGGGGCCAGCGCTGCAGAAGCTGACGCCCAGGAGGGAGCATGCAGTGCACACGCCTGGACAGGCAGCTGAGCAGGCACCGCCCCTGGCCAACAACGTATGAGCAAGTCAGGTGGCTGCTGTTGCCTCAGCACCTAAGCTTGGCAGGCAGGCAACCCTGCTAGCACCGTCTGCGGCACACCTGTGCAAATGAGCCATGTCCCGAGCACATTCTGTTCTAGGCACATTCCTGTTTAGCGGACCTCTTGTCACAGCACCTTACATATAAAAAGGGCCTACATGCGGTCCCGCCTGGCACAAGTAGGAAGGAGTGCGAGGGGGTTGTGTACAGCTTAGCATCCCCGAATCCGGTAATGTGCACAGAGTACAAAGCACCAGGTGGTGTGCGGCAGGGCAGGAGGGTCAGGGGGTCACGCACATTGCGCGGCGGGGCAGGGCAGTCATGTCAGGAGGGAAGGGGCAGAAAGCAGGGAGAAGAGGAGAGTGTGCGTGCGCGTAGTGTGCCGAGGGAGATGGCTGGCAGGAACGCTCACGCTCCCAGCGGTAAGGGCGGCGTATCCAGCCATGCAGGCGGCCCCCTGGCATGCGCGGCAGCCGCTTCACGCGCGCTCGCCACGGATGCGGCGCGCCAGCTGGATGTCCTTGGGCATGATGGTGACGCGCTTGGCGTGGATGGCGCACAGGTTGGTGTCCTCAAACAGGCCCACCAGGTAGGCCTCGGCCGCCTCCTGCAGCGCCAGCACTGCCGAGCTCTGGAAGCGCAGGTCGGTCTGCGCGCGGGGGAGGGGAGGGGCAGCGCAGGTGCGTAGGTTGGCCACGGGGGTGGAACAGGAGGGGCAGCACAGGTGCGTGGGTTGGCCACGGGGGTGGGAGGTGAGGAGGCATTGTGCAACGCGCAGGCGGGAGTGAATGCGTGTGGCCGCTTGTTAGATACAAAACACTATGTTCGCCACCTTGCGTCCCAGCAGCATGGCTGGGAAAGGTTCTAGAAGCGGGGAAACGCAACGTGCGGCGGTAAGGAGGCCCCCCGAAACTTCCGCACCCAGCCTGTTGCATTTACACCGCAGCCTGCCCAAGCAAGGCTGCACTCCTGCTCACTTTGAAGTCCTGCGCAATCTCGCGCACCAGGCGCTGGAAGGGCAGCTTGCGGATCAGCAGCTCCGTGGACTTCTGGTACTTGCGGATCTCGCGCAGCGCCACGGTGCCGGGCCTGTAGCGGTGGGGCTTCTTCACACCGCCGGTGGTGGGGGCGGACTTGCGAGCGGCTGCAGGGTGCGGGGAGAAGCAGATGGAAGAAAATACTTAGCGTATAGGGCCAGCCAGTAAAATCACCCAGGTGAGCTGTCCACTGGCCAAGTCCCTTGGCGGCAGGCGGCCGCTGCAGCGCCAGCTTCGCGGACGCGGCGGCCGTCCCGAGCGGGTGCGGTGCATTCTGCCCAAGGACCGCGGCGCGGCGCGCCGAGCGCCTCGTCTGCCTTGAACCACTGATCTGCGGCTACGCGAAATCTGTGGGGCCGCGTCCGTGTGAGGTGCGGCGCCCGCCGGCTTCCGCGGAGTCCCCTGTGCTGCTAATCGTCCGTGGGGGCATCTGACCTGTCGCACCGACCTCCTGCTCACTCACCCTTGGTGGCCAGCTGCTTGCGGGGCGCCTTGCCGCCGGTGGACTTGCGCGCGGTCTGCTTGGTGCGCGCCATTGCGTCTGCGAGAGATTTGTGTGCGGAGATGTGGCCCTGGTGAGTTAAGAACCTGGGCTGGAGGCGCAGGGCCGCTGCTTTCTGAGTTTGGGCGCCCTGCTGTCCCTGCTGCCCCTGCTGGGCGCCGCAGGAGGCGGTCGTCACTCCCTCCTGTGGACCTGGTTGACCTGCGCATGCCTGGGTATCGTCCGGGATCACTGCTGCCCTGCCTTGTCCAACCCCTGCCATTTCGCTCTGACCGATCGGCACCATGCTGCGCCGGGCGGCCAAGGCGGCTGGGGAGCTGGCCAACAGATCTCGGACGGCCCAACTACAGCAGCAGCGCTTCCTGAACGTCCATGAATACCAGGTGCGCCGCTCGAACTGAGTAAACCCTGCGCCTGCGACGGGTCAGGGCCCCTCGATGCATGTGTGCAGGCGCACGGTGTATCTGGGCGCGGCGGCATGTGCCCAAAGGCGCCAGGCGCTCCGGTTCAGGGCCCGCTGCCGGCGCCCCGGTCAGCAGGCGGCGGCGCCTGCCGGCAAGAAGCGGAGGGCTGCCCAATCAACACTGCTCCTGCGGCCCTGCATTGCCATTGGGTACACGCCGTGCAGGGCGCCCAGGTGATGAGCCAGTACGGCATCAACGTGCCACCTGGCATCCCGGTGTTCAAGGTGGACGACGTGCCGGCGGCGGCGGACAAGATGAAGGACGAGGCAGGAGAGGTGAGGCGGTGGTCCTGCCGCTGCTGGCCTGGCGGCGGCGCTGATGCTGCTGCTTGCTGCTCGGTTGGTGTACGCGTGTGCTGTGCGAGCACTGCCTACACCGCACCGTTAGCCCCAGTGGGAGCGCTGCCCACCGGACTGGTCAGCACCCACGTTGACTTTTGAAGAAGCCCTGCCCCATGTATCACCCCGCCCCGAGAGCAGGTGGTGGTCAAGTCTCAGATCCTGGCAGGCGGCCGCGGGCTGGGCAAGTTCACAAACGGCCTGCAGGTGAGCGCCGCACAACAGCATGGGCAGCAGGCACAGTATCGTGAGTGGCAGCACAGCTCAGCATGCACGAGGGGGCTGCAGGAGGGAGGCCACAGAGCAGGCCACAGAGCACACCCAGGCGGGGTGTGTGACAGATGGGGCGCATGCACCTAAAACACAACACAGCCTTGGTTGTAGGTCGCTTCTGCCAGCAGGTCGCCGGTCGCATCCCACCCTGTCCGACCCTCGAGTGTCCCCACCAACCACCATGCCCTGCTCCCTTCATCCCTGTCACCGCCTGCCAGGGCGGCGTGCACATCTGCAAGGCCAGCGAGGCCAAGGAGCTGGCAGCTAAAATGCTGGGCGGCACGCTGGTCACCAAGCAGGTGCGCTGCAGCTGCCTGGCTGGCGCATGCCTGGCTGCAGCGGTGGTCGCGCGTGGGCAGCGCCAGCGGCCGCTCACTACCAACCCCAGATCGCCTGCCCTGCGCTTACCTTGTGCTGTTTCTGCGCCGCTCGTGCCCGCCCTGCTTGGACCCACGTGCTCCCTGCCGATGAGCACGTTCCCATATTGCAGCAAGACGAATCTTTCCTCACGTTGCCTTCTTTGCGCGCCTGTCTGACGACCATTATGTGCAGACCGGCCCCAAGGGAAAGCCGATGAACACGCTGTACATTGCCAAGAAGATGAAGCTGAAGCGGGAGATGTATTTTGCCATCCTGCTGGACCGCTCCACCGCGGGACCCGTCATGATTGGCTGCAGCGAGGTGCGGGACAGGGGCAGTTCAGGGGGGGACAGGGGCAGCTCAGAGCAAGAGCGAGCGGGGGGTGGGCGGGCGGTGGTGCGGGCCCGCACGGGAAAGGCTGCAGCGAGGCATGGGGAAGGGCCAAGGGGTAGATGAGGAGTAGACAAAGGCAGGCAGGTGTAGGCAGCCGGGGGGCGCAGGCAGGTGCCAGTGCTCGGGTGAGGGTGGGGGGCCATGAACAAGCTAGGTGAAGGCAAGGGTCGGGGTGAGGCGCTGCCCGCCATTAGTTGACCCTTGCTTTAACCTGCTTGTACTTGTTTCCAGGGCGGCACCAGTATTGAGGACCTGGCGGAGAAGTTCCCCGACAAAATTGTGAAGATCCCCATCGACATCCGCACAGGCATCACCGACGACCAGGCCATGCAGGTGGGTGCTTGCTTGTGTTGATGAGGAGAAGGTTGGGAGGCGCCTGCCTCACCCAGGAGGGAGGTCTTGGGAGTCGCCGACAGCCAGGCCATGCAGGTGTGTGTGTGTATGTGTGTTATGTGGAGGCGTCCCCTTTGCCCAGGGGAGGTGGACAGCGGGTGGCTTGGCTGCTGAGGCATGGAGCTCAGGGCATGGAGCTCAGGGGGGCGGTGGGGGGGGGGGGGGCGTGCCCCCAGGGCATGCCGGCGAGGGCCGGAGCTGTTCACGGGCAGGAGCAGAGGCAGCCTCGTTTGTCAATCCTGTGCCCCTCTTCCCCCCCAGTTTGCCCCTGCGCACTCCGATGACGCAGCCTGCTGCCAAGTGAACAGAGACTAAGACACACACTGCCCTGCCCTCCCACCCCACCCCCTTCTCTACCTCCTCGCACCTCTCTGCCATATCTAGTCCTATCCTTTTCCCACCACAGATGGTGGGGGGCCTCAAGGTGGCCGCAGACAAGCACCTCTTCCGTCCCTCCCACCCACCCATCCCCTTCAGCTTCTCACCGCTCCTCGCACCTCTCCACCTCCTGCACCATCCCTCTTGCACTGCAGATGGTGGACGGCGTGAAGATAACCACTGACAAGCAGGCGTTCTGCTGTCCCACCCTCCCACCCCACTGTCGCCAGCTTCTCACTCCTCGCTGCTCCCGCCCTGTCCATCCCTGTCCCACCACAGATGGTGGAGGGACTCAAGGTGACCACCGACAAGCAGGCAGCCGCCGAGCAGATCAAGGGGCTGTACCGCCTGTTTGTGGAGAAGGACTGCACCATGGTGGAGGTGGGTGTACTGCCGGAGCGGGGGGGGGGGGGGGCTGCTGTACTGCCGGGGCTGTGGGGCAGTACCGCCTCTTGTGGCGGACTTTCACCCTGGTGGCTGGTGAGGTTGGCGGCGCTGTGGCATCTCCTTGGACACACACACCTGCTGTGGCCCCTTTTCTTCATCTGTGTTGCAGGTCAACCCCCTGGCTGAGACCGACGATGCTGTGGTGGCTGCCGACGCCAAGCTGGGCTTTGACGACAATGCCGCCTTCCGGCAGCAGGTGTGGGGGGTGCACACCAAGGGTGGGGCGTGCAGGTGTAGCACTCCGCCAGCAGGCGAGTGCGGTGGGGCAGTACAAGTACAAGTGTAGCATTTCCAGGGGCGTGCCTACAGGAGGGTGCAGTGCAGTGCACAGCCGTGCACTGTGCCTCTTAGGAGCAATGTGTGCAGCGATGAGGCCCAGGGCTGTGGCTGCAGGGTGGGGCAGCAGCTGCGCCACGTTGCGGCTGCTAAACAGGTGCTCAGATGGCCCGGCATGAGTGTTTTAAATGCAACACACACTCTTGATGCCTGGCCGCCCGCAGGATCTGTTTGCGATGCGCGACGAGAGCCAGGAGGACCCCCGGTAGGCGGGCGGGTGGGGCTGGCAGGGTGGGCAGGATAAGGCAGCCGGGCTGTGCTTCAAGGGAAGTAGGGAAGTGAGGGGTGCTCTGGTGAAGAGGGGTGTGGGGTGCGAAGACCAGAGCCAGGACTTGCTGGAAGCGGCCGGTGATTGCGGCAGGAGGGCGGGGAGTGGTGGCGGGGTGGACGGGCACAGCCAGGAGGGCGCACGCTTGGTACGCTTTGTACGGGCGCAGCAGGGGAGGCGCAGGCTGGACGGACCCCCCGTCACCCACTGGGGTGCCTGTTTCGCCTTCCTGATTTGCTTACACGCACGCTTGACTCTCCTCCGCTCTCAACTCCCCTCCCATTGCTGCAGCGAGGCGGCGGCCGGCAAGTACGCCTTGAATTGCACTCCCCCGTGGCTCCCCGTCTCCCGGCACCCTCCTTTGCTTCCTTACAAACCTCTCGCATCCACCCCCACTGCTGCAGCGAGGTGGCGGCCGGCAAGTACGACCTCAACTACATCGGCCTGGACGGCTCCATTGGCTGCATGGTCAACGGTGCGGGTCTGGCCATGGCCACTATGGACATCATCAAGCTGAGGGGAGGGGCGCCCGCCAACTTTCTGGACGTCGGCGGCAACGCCAGCGAGGACCAGGTGGGGCACGGGGGATAGATGGGCTTTCACACAGGCTGCGCTCTTACTATTCTGACGTAGGGCGGTAATGCCAGCGAGGACCAGGTGGGGCAGGGGGAGGCAGAGGGAGGCAGAACAGGCTGTGCTGTATCTTTCCTGACGTCGGGGGGGCAGTGCCAGTGTGGACCACATGGGGCAGGGAGAGAGAGGGGGTGCAACATGCTGTGCTGCATGCAGGCACAGCAGTGTTGTGTAGTACTGCCGGCACAGGCCACGATGGGCACACTGCTGAGCTGCTGGGGGTCCGGGAGGGGCCCTGTGCGCCTTCTTGGACCCTGGCGGCCCGGACGCCAGCGAGGAGCTGGTGAAGCCCAAGGGTGAGGAAGCCCCTGCTTACAGGGGGATTGATTTCAAGAGGGCTCACATGAGCGGGGTGCAGCGGGGCTGTTGGGTGGCATGATTACTGTGATTTATTGCCCACGCACAAGGCCATGCGCCCTTGAGCCAAGTTGTCATTGCGCCCCGCCGGCCGGCAGGCGTGCCCGGGGGGGTGGGAGCCGTTGGGTGTGCCTGAACTATATCGGGGGCGCCCCTCACTGGTGGTGGCAGGCCCAGCACACGCCCGCTTTGCATGTGCCTGTATGGCCAGTCCCTGCATCCCAGCTCTGTGCAGTAGCATCGCAAGCGCACGGTATCAGCAGGCCGGGCCTGTTGGCCCTGCTGCTGCCGTGCTCGTGCGGCAGGCTGCTCAGAGCTGGGCAGCGGACAGGCCTCACAGGCACAAGCCACAGCCCGTCGAGCGCTTGCTGGGCAGGTGCCTCTCCTGTTAGTGCCGGCTGCTTTGTGCTGCTACTGACCAGCCCTCCAGCCACCCCTCCGCTGCAGGCAGGCGCCGCGCTCACTTCCCCCACCTCCCAACCACGTGCCTTTTTACATCATCATCTGCACCCCTCCAACATAGCCAGCCTCTTTCTGCAGCTCCGCACCCACTCTCCTCCCTAGGTCTGCCTGCAGGTGGTGGGTTGCCATCCCACAGGCTTGGTCGGAATCCCAGGTCAAGGCCACCCCTTCGCCATCTGTCCCACACCCTTGCACACTGTCTTTCCTTCTGCCACCCCACCCCGCAGGTGGTGGCCGCATTGCAGGTCCCGAACCCCAAACCCAAGGCTACCATGCGACGACGTTCGCCCACACACCCTCCACTCTGTCGCTCCCTCCGCGCCCCGCCCCGCAGGTGGTGGCCGCCTTCAAAATCCTGACCTCCGACCCCCAGGTCAAGGCGATCCTGGTGAACATTTTCGGGGGCATCATGCGCTGCGACGTCATCGCCTCTGGCATCGTGAACGCAGCCAAGCAGGTGGGTGCCGGGGTGGCCCGTTTGTCCTTTTGTGTACGGGTGGGGCGAGAGCTAGGAGGGCAGCTGCAGGGGCGAGCTGCTGGCCGAACGTGCAAGCTGAGCCGCTGCGGCTTGGAGCAGCTCTTCTGGCGCTGTGTGCCCTGCACCTGCGCCACCTGCCCTGCCCGTCTCTGGCCCTCGTTCCCGCTTCACCCTGCTCTTCCCTTGCCTTGCCCAACACCTTGAGGTGCTTGGGGCGGCGCCGCCACTGGCACACATGCTGACCTCATTCGCCCCTGGTTGGGATGACACCTACTCTTAACCCACCTTGCCCTCCTTGCCCCTCGTTGTGACCCTTTCCAGGTGGGCGTCCAGGTGCCCCTGATTGTGCGGCTGGAGGGGACCAACGTGGAGCGGGGCAAGGAGATCCTGAGCAGCAGCGGCATCAACCTCATCACTGCTGGCGACCTGGATGACGCCGCCAGCAAGGCGGTCGCCTCCATTGCCTGAATGTCACCAGAGTTCTCTACAATAAGGGGCCGAAAAAGAAGAGGGAGGGGCAGCAGGGGGCAGCAGGACGCTGGTGGCGAAGCGTCCACACGCTGTCACCTGGCGTAACTGGTTGAGGCCGGTGCACCTGGCTGTGCCTGCTACCCTTCCCCTCCCCTCTCCGTCCCCCTCCCGCACGTATGCCCCACATGCAATGGATGCCCCTCTCGCGCCCTGCTGCCGTTGCCGTTGCTGCCGCTGCCGGTGTGCCTGCCTGCGAACCTCCTACACCCGCCCCACGCCGCACCAACCGTCACTAGCCCACTGCACTCCGCCTGCCGACTGTACCAGTACCACATGTTGTCGTCTCCCCCTTCCCCTCTGCTGCCATGCTGGCTTGAACCCTCCACACACATACACACCGTGGCGCCCTGCGGGCGTCTCCTTTGCAACTTCCAAGAAGAGAGCTTGAGTTCCATTCAACACAAGTCTCAGGGGCAGGCATGGGATGAGGTTAAAGAAGCCATTCATCTCCTGGCGGCAGTACCAAAGCAGGCAGTACTTCCCGCGGCGCAACTCTTCCACCAGCAGACAGCAGCTGCCTGTTTACACTGTCTTGCTGCGTGGCGTGTACGTCGCGGTCGCTTTCGTGTGAAGGTGTGTGCGGGTGCAGACGCGATTGCCCGAAGGCGCAGGCGGACGCCACGTCAGCCGGGGGTCTGGAAGGCTGAGCTCTCCGTGGCCTCGGCCCGCTTTCTGACTGCGGTGCTGCACCTCCTGGGCCACCTCCTCCGCCTTGGGCTGGAAGCCGGCGTAGTTCACAGCCACCTGCAGGGGGCGTGGAAGAGGGAGGGAGGGAGGGCACAGGGGTGTGATACGCATGTTGGTGATGCCTGGGGGGTGGCTGCGAGGCCCCCAAGGCACCTTGGGTGGGCCCGAGAGGAGGGAGGGAGGGAGGGGGAGCCACAGCATGTGGGAGGCAGGCGCAGCGGCGTCATGGTGGGGGGGCGCTTGCAGATCTAGATCCACAGGCCACTGCGCACTCGCAGGGTTGCAGGTGAAGGTGGGGCATGCAGGAGCACACCGACCACCGTGCCAGCCCCTACAGCACCTGCACCTTGCATCCAGGCTCGGCCAGCGAGCAGCTGGTTCACCTGCTCCTTCAATCAATCAATCAATCAATCCATTACATGAGTCGACGGCGAGCCAGCAGCGATTTCAGGGGACTGGGTCGGGGGGGAGTGTGTCGCTGTGTAAGTTTGTAGCAATGTGGGAGACAGATTTCAGGGAAACGGTTGGGGTCTGGGGAGGGAGGGTGGCATGCGTGGTGTTCGAGGAGTCGCAGAGACTGCCACGCCAAACGACAGCTGGCACACCTGTGGCATGTTGCTGCCCCAACGGCCCGCCAGCTGCACCAGGCTGGCCTTGGCCGCTGCCGACGCCTCAACCTGCGACGCGCCCCGACTGCCGGCCGCCGCGAGCTGCCGACAGCTTGAAGGGGTCGTGGGCCCGCCTAGCCAGCTGCAGAGTTTCCTCCAGCCGCTTGCGCAGCGTGCGCACCAGGTGGCGCAGGCGGGGCAGGTTGCGCAGCGCCGGCGACTGCAGCAGCTCCTTTGCCTCGCTGATCAGCTGCCTCAGCGCTGTGATGTCGTCCTCACGCTGCGGCAAGTCGTCCTTGAGGTACACGACACACGCGTTGCCCAGTGATGTGAGGGCCTGGACCACCGCCACCACCGTCGCCAGCGCCAATGCGGAGCAGGCCGACTCCTGCGCCTCCGCTGGCAGCGTCTCGGCCATCTTGACAAGCACCCGGCGCAGCAGCACCACGCCCCAAAGGAGCAGCCAGGGCTCCGCCAGCGCGCCCCTCACGCTCGTGGTGTACACTGGCCAGCCAGCCAAGGCAGCCAGCTCGCTGAACATGTGTAAGGACAGGCACGCTGCGCCGCGCCGCAGGAACTGCCGGCTGCGCAGAGCCTGCAGTCACACAGGTGCAGGGAGGGTGGAGGGGGGCGGACTCGTCACCTTGTCGTGGCGACACGATCCTTCCGGGAGGAAAGGGTGCAGGGAAAGGGACAAGGTGCGCAGCGGAGGAGGCAACGGTGCAGCTGGCAAAGCTGTGGGCTGGCAAGGCAGCCAATGCCCTGGGGGTGTCTGCACAGCTGCTGCTGCGCAGCTCTGGCGTGCGCTGCGGTGTGATTGAATGAACGGCAGGGTGCACAGGGTGCAAGGTCGCAACTGCACTCACCGGCCACTCGGCAGCGTGCACGCAGCCGTCGATCTCCCTGCGCTTGGCCTCCCCCTCCACCACGCGCACCACCCGAGTGTGTGTGTCCTCTGCCTCCGCCACTGCACAAAGCAGCGAAGGCAGCATGGCATCCCAGTCAGTTCCGAGGTGAAGCGAGTGCCAGGCCCCAGCCCGCGCACCGTTGCCTCCCGTTGCCTGCTCTCCTAGCAGCCAGCAGCTGCAACGCTCGCCATCATGCCAAGCGCATGCACGCCATCTGGCGACGAGCCCTGCACCCCACCTGGCATCGGCATGCCTCACCTGACAGCTGTGCAAAGTGTTTGCCGTCCAGCAGGATGTCAGCTGGCACCGTGACTCCTGCAGCACGTAACGCAAGATGAGTGCCAGGGTCAGGGTGAGTGCAAGAGTGACTGTGGCAGGCGCGCTGCACCGGCAGCAGTCGTAGGCCACCTGGCCGCTCGCCTCTGCCTCCACATAAAGGCCTGCCTCATGAGAGGGGACTCACCCTGCAGCTGTTCGCTCTCCTCCACAAATGCATCGTAAGCGTTGGCAATCCTGCCGTCAAGGGCCAGCAAAGCAGGATCCACCTGCTGCTGCGGCTCCTGCTGCTGCTGCGGCGGCGGCGGCGGCCCTGCCTCCACCGGCTGCTGCTGCTGCTGCTGCTGGGCCTGCAGCCGCAGCAGCACCTTTTTGGCCCGCAGTTGGGCACTCAGGTCATTGGACATTTCGTGCCAGGTTGGCCAGTCGCTCGACATGGTTGCGTTGCCTGCAGGAGTGCAGGCACCCACCATTCAGTGGGTGACTGCTGGCCGGAGGAACGGCGCCACGCGACAAGCGCGGCGGCGCACACGAGGCGCCACGTAGGATGCTGCCACGCAGGATGCTGCGCAGATTGAAACGCCGGTCAACACAGCGTGCAGGATGCGAGCGACAGCCCAAAGCCCACAGCAGGCAGGACACGAGGAGCGACAGCCCACAGCACGGCAGAGCCCCTGTCACCTGGGCGCGGTGTCGGAGGGGGAAGTGGCCGGGCTAAGCGCTTGTCTCGGCCCCAGCCGTAGCCCTGCCTGCCGAGGCGTGGTGCAGGGATGGGTGCAGGGTAAAGGTACGTTTCGTGTCCAAGGCAGGGTGGGTGGGAGGGCGGGACGGGTGGGTGGGTGGACGGTCGAGGCCGTCCGCAGGCACTGCGACGGTGGAAGGGCGCATGGGCGGGAGGGCGGCTGATGGAGTGCTGTGCGGGATGCCACTCACAGGAGGGCTTCCCTGGAAGCCACAACCTCTTGCTCAAGGCTTCCAGGGCAAGACAGCTAACGCAGCAAGCAAGCCCACCCTTCTATCCCTTCCTTGCTTACCTTCAACCACGTCCCACAGGGAGCCACGTCCCCAGATGCGCGGCTGGCGATGGTCCAGAGCAGCTCGGTGGCAGGGGACGCGCCTGGACGGCACTGCAGGGGAGGCAAGCAGGCAGCCGTCAGGTGGTCTGGGCGTCAGTGGTCTGGGCGGCAGAGGAGCATCCGCCAACAGCGAGAGAGCTCCCTGCATCCATCCCCGTGTCCACTGGACACCCTCCTGGCCCTCAGGACTGAGCTAGCAATGCAGTGCCCAACTGCAGTGGACACGGGGATTGGACGCAGGGAGCGCAGCCTCACCTGCGGCCACTACCCCGCTGTCCCGATAGA
Source organism: Micractinium sp. NFX-FRZ (assembly GCA_029339195.1). Classification (NCBI taxonomy): domain Eukaryota; kingdom Viridiplantae; phylum Chlorophyta; class Trebouxiophyceae; order Chlorellales; family Chlorellaceae; genus Micractinium; species Micractinium sp. NFX-FRZ. The sequence goes on from JAPTJF010000170.1 coordinate 57,561, forward strand.
TTGTGTTTCAACACACGCTGTGGTATGGCAGGCAGCGCTGGCGCGGCACTGCCGTTGCGCGATGGCGGTGGCCGCGGCGAGGGCTGCTGGGCAATTTGATGTCAAATGACGCTGAAGCAGCAAGTACTTAACCGGCAATCCTAAGGCCGAAGGAGGGATGGCAGGGCAGGTGCTGCGCCCAGCGGGGCAGGTGCCCTTTCCTCCATCTCCTCGAGCCCTACAGCATGTCTTTCGTCTGCCACAGCAGGGGAGCACATTAGTAGCGCACACTGCGGCGCCCACAGGCTTGTCTCGCCGTGTCGGAACATGCCGCAGGCTCCCTTGAACTCTGCGACATTCAACCAGTCTCCGGAAGAGCAGCTCAGACCCCGGAAGAGCAGCTGGTGAGCTGCACGGCGGTGGCGGGCTCTACACACCCGCTGACCGCTCCTGCGTCGCTCTGCTCGCCGCTAAGACACGCCGCCATGCCGCCGTCCCCAGCTTCGCGGGCAGCGCAGGCTTGCTCCCGCATGGTTCAGCAGCCCAGCAAGGCGCGGGCGGTCTGTCTGCCGCCTCCCTGGTGTCCTGTGCATGAACCTGCTGCCCCTGATCACAGCTGCCTGCTTGGCGCTGCCTGTGACTGCCCGCGCGCCCCCTCCCTCATCCCCCCCGCGCCTTTGCTCAGACTTTCAAGCGGTTCTTGCTAGCCCAAGTGGATGCAGCGCAATTGAATTTGAGTGCATACAAACAGTCAAATCAAGTTGCTATGCACTTTTTAGTAGACGCCTGTATTGCCCTCGCCGGCTGCCTTGGCGGCCCCGCCCCCAGCTGATTGCACATGCAGCATGGTTGGCTGCTCCCAGCGTGCACCAGCCTGAGGCTCAGTCGTCCTTGAAGCCGCGGTACAGGCACAGGGCTCCCATTGCCAGCTGTGCGACTGCGCTCCCCAGCGCAACGTCCCTCCTCATCGTGTTGTCCTGCGCGGCTGGGGGGAAGTGGTATGCGGTCCGGCATGTGAGAATGTGGCGCTCGCCACGGGCTGCCGACTGTCCGCCTCTGCTGCAGTGGCAGTCAAAGATAGGGCCACAACAACCCCAGCCCAGAGCACACGCAACATACTTATAAGCCCCAGCCTGGGCGGTGCTTGGCCTAACCACCGCCCATGCCACAGGCAAGGCCTGCTCCCTTACACATCACTCGACAGGAAGCTCTAAAGCCTCAGTTATTGCTCCCCGCCTGCCTGCTTGCCTGGGCGCTGTAGACCATGTGGGCGGCGCTGGCCACTCCTGCCAGCCCGTTGATTTTGAGGGCAGTCTTCAGCGTCTTCTGCAGGCACGCAGCAGCACGCCAAGCACAGGCAGCACGGCACGGCACATGACAGGTGACTAACATACGCAGAGAGAGGAAAAACAGTGGTGGATAACCAAGCGGTGGTGGCGGGGCGGCTCCCCTGCGAACACATGCTGGAGCGCTCGTCATCATCCTGCATGCTCACCCTGAGCGCATAACATAGGTCCCCCGCCAGGCGGGCGGGCAACCCATGGGAGGCCCACATCCACCTGGCCACCAGCCTGCCAGGTAAGCAAGCACACCCGCCACACCTGCCTGCCCACCCACCTTGCTGGGCGTCGGAAGCAGTGATGGCAATGTCCGTTGCCGACTTGTACACGAGGGACTGACCAAACCAGCGCCAGGCTTCCTTGCTGCACGGTTGGCCCTGCGGTGCGCAGGACGGGCGCGAGCGGGCATTGGGGGGAAGAGGGGTAGAGGTGGGGGGGGAGGGGCCATTGCATGCACATAGTCCCGCCTGCCTCTATGTTGATCCCTTTCGAGGGGTTGAGGGGCATGGATGTGTAGCAGCTTGCCGTGGGGCCGTGCAGGCAGCGGCGCGACGCACACCACACGCTGCCGTGCCGCCAGGCGGGGCGCTGGCGTCGACGGCGGGCAGCTGCCCGCTGCGCCGCGATCGGGCAGCCCTCTGCCTCCCTGGCAACTTGCCGTCTCCATGTAGGTTTCGTGGAAGTGCTTAGGGGCGGCGAAGGAGTGCACGCCGTAAAGTCCGCAGGCCACCCCCGAGACCAGGAGCACCGTCTCGTCGTTCAACTCCCACTTGCCCATGGCGGCCGGATTTCGTTGTCAATGGGAAGCAGCCCGCGTTCGATGACGCCGCAAACTGCGCGCGGCTCAGCCTTCCATCCTGCCACGGGGTGCCCACTGCCGGGCGGTACTGCGGAATGAGTGGCAGGGGGCGCCCCAGTGCTGGCGGGCAGCTTGCTGGCGGCTGAGCCCAAGGGCGCAAGCACACCATTGGGTGCCCATCGCAGGCAGCAGGATCTCCCTGCCTCTTATACCCCTGTCACAAACGCTGCTTGCCCGTGTGGTTCTGGTGGGGGCCCACCGCAGCGGTGCCAGGATGCATCCAAATGACATAGAGGCGGGTGCAATATGCTAATGCTATCTTGACTTGTGGACATCAACACATGGTACCTAAACCGGCTCTTGCTAGCAAGTGGCATGGCGACCAGGTGGCAGGCAGCAGCTGGCAGCACCCGACCCAGGCTGACGCGTCTTGATGCTGGGGGGGGCCTGCTGGCTGTGGCCCGCATGCCTTCGACTAGCTGGTTTTTATGGCAGCTGGATGTGCCGCTAAACCAGAGAATACTCGCCGGGCTGTAGGAGCGTGCTATTGGCCAAACAGGGAGCGGTAGGGACCAAGGCATGGACTGGCCCTGGGGCTTGGAGAGCACCCTCATGCCGGGGGGCTCACCGCTTGCGCTGGCGGAGCAAACAGGTCCCAAATCCATGCAGCATACCTACTTGTATATGTGTAACACCATGCCAGGAAGAAGCTGCAGAAATGCTCATGCAATGCGTCACCTCTCCCACAAGACATGCAGTGCCGCCTGCTCTCCTTTCCGCCGGTGTGCTGTGGCCGACCTTCATGCTGGCACCAGCACGGAGCGGCGCAGCGCCCGCTGTTATCCCAATGCAACTCTGCGGTACGCCACAGTTCTGAAGATTCGCCGACTGCAGTCCGAGGCCCGGTCGAAACGCGAGGTGGTGGCGGGGCCTTGGCACCCACCGCGCAAGTGATCGGAGCTCCACGTTTGCGTTCTTGATTATTCGTCACCGCCGACGCGGCGCCTGTGAGCAGTGTGGGTGCTGCCCACCAGCTGCCGCCGCCGCCGCCGGCGTCGCTGCCTCTATCCGGCGATACACCGGCTGCTATTGCCCAGGCACACTGCTGCGCCGCCACCCTGCTCCCAGCCGCATCATGCTTGCCAAATGCCTGCCTCGCGTGAATGCTCTTCCCCACCCCGCAAGGCCGTCCAAATGCTGCCCTCCCAGCCTGCAGGCCAGCTGGCTCGCCATGTGCGGCCGCACGCGCTGCACGCTGGGGGAGGAGCAGGTCACACGAGTGGCAGGCACCTCCCGCTGGGTGGACCGGCATCAGTACAGGCCCACCTACAACGTGGCCCCCGGGGCGCCCACCCCCGTGGTGCGGCTGGCAGGAGATGGCGAGGTGCAGGTGCAGACGATGAGGTGAGGCGGTTGTGGGGCAGGGGGGCGGGCACGCTTAGCGCTGTGGCCGGGGCTGCACCGCTGTGCAGCCACCCGCCTTCCCTGCCTGCGTCGCCGCTAATGGTCCACAGCCCATGCCTGCATCCACCTGCGCCATGCGTATGAGAAGGCGCCTGCTCCCGCTGCCCTCCCCTTGGCCTCAGCCCCCTCACCAGGCCCAAGCCACTGCCCTACAGTGCGGGGTGACTGTAACACACACACCATGCGGGGTGACTGTAACACACACACCATGCGGGGTGACTGTAACACACACCCAACAAGCTGAGCACGCCCCTGCCCCGCACCCTGCCTCCATCAGGTGGGGCCTCGTCCCCTCGTTCACCAAGAAGGACGAGAAGCCCGATTTCTGGCGCATGGTGGGTGCATGGGACGGAGAGGTGGAGAGTGGTATGAGTGCTGTTCTGTGCTGTGACACACTGTGCTGTGCAGCCTGACGGCTGCGGCACCTGTGGACCGCGCGCCCTGCTGCCCTTCCCCCTGTCCTGCACCTCGATGCCCACATCAAGTCGGGGGCTACCAGCCCCGCCTGCTGCCGCTCCATTCACACAGTGTTGCCAATGTTGCTCCCATCCTGCCCTCACTGCATCCGTCCGACTGTTTCTCCTCCCGATCGGCCGTGGCTGCAGCTCTCCCGACTTGTCCTCAACCTGCCGTGCCTGCAGTTCAACGCGCGCAGCGAGTCGGTGGCTGAGAAGCCGTCCTTCCGGCGGCTGGTGCCCACCTGGCGCTGCCTGGTGCTGGCGGAAGGCTTCTACGAATGGCTGAAGGCGAGTCTGACCCGCAGGCCTTGTATGGCCGGTCCCTTGACGTGCAAAACGTGCAAAGCGTGCAAAGAATTGGAGCCAGCGAGGCTCACGTCAGCACTGCGGCAGCGGAGCACTTGGCAGTCATGATGGGATGCAGCGGCTGTGTTGGTGACTTGGTGCAGTGGCAACTTGTTGGGGTTTAGGTCATTCGTGTCCGTCCGTGGGCATGCCAGGCAAGCATCGTTGCGCTGCGCGCTGTGCCCTGTGCACGCGTCGTGTCTCAGGCATGTGATGCTGTGCAGGGCAACCCGGCCTGGCCTGGGCGGGAACGTACCTTCCTGCCGGCGCCAGCTTCAAGTTGAACTCCCCTCACACCCCCTGCTTCCCTCCCACCCGGTGGCTGCAGGAGAAGGGAGGTGCCAAGCAGCCTTACTACATCCACCTTGCACCCAGCAGCAACGGCGGCGGTGCCAACGACAGCGGTGCTGGTGGCATCGCCGGCAGTGCCGGTGACGGCGGCAGCAGCCAAGGTGGCAGCGGGGAGGGGGAGCCTTTGGTGATGGCTGGGCTATATGATGTCTGGGCCGGCCCCGAGGGACCCATGCACACCTACACGATCCTCACCACAGGCGAGCGGAGGGCGGAAGGTGAAAGTGTAAGGGGAGGTGGTGCAGAACTGGATCGGGGGGGAGCCCCCCTTGGGTCCCCCTGGGGTTGACTTTGATGCGAGGGGGTGGGCAGCAGGCACAGCGGCAGCGTGTCATCTGCCGAGGTTGCTGGAGAAAGCTTGCTACGAGTGTGCAGCGCAGCCTGTCGTTAGGCACGCCAGCGCTCATTGCAGCCCACCTCTGTTCCCCAGCGCTCCAGGCTGCTCTCCACTGCTCCCAGCCGCCCCCTCCCACGCACCTGACACCTGCCCGGCCCCCCAACCGCTGGCACTTCCGACTGCCCGCAGACTCTAGCAAGCGGTTGGAGTGGCTGCACGACCGCATGCCCGTCATCCTGCGCACACAGCAGGCGCAGCAGGCGTGGCTGCACATGGGAGACAGCGAACTGGGGTGAGCCGCAGGCAGGGCGGGGCGGGCAGGGCGGGGCAGGGCTGGAGGGGCAGGGCAGGGAGATGCAGGGCCGGGCAGGGCAGGGCAAGCGGGGTTGGGGCATTGTTGAGCGTGACCAGGCGTGGCGGGGCAGGGCATGCGGGGTGGGGCAGGGCTGGGCATTCCAAGGAGGGGCAAGGCAGGGCAAGCAGTGAGTGGGTGTGGGTGCAGCGCCACGACCTGCTCTTGCCCAGCCTGGGGCCGAGCTCTGCCGGCGTGGGTGACCACTCCCTGGGACCCCTTGTTCTCTTGTCGATGCCGCCCACTGTACTCTGACACGCGGCTGCTTCCGTGTGCACCCCACCGCTGCAGGAAGCTGCTGCACCTGTGCGTGCCCTACAACGGGGTCGACCTTGTGTGGCACCCCGTCACCCGACAGATGAACACGCCCTCCTTCCAGGTGGGCAGGCAAACCTGGCTGGTCAATAAACCAAGTAGTTTGCCACAGTCTGATCCTGCAGGCGGCCATTGAGCAGCTGAATAGAAGCCGGCTTCCAGTGCATGCGGGTTCGCTGCTTTCGGCGGGAGAAATCCGCTCCCAACGGCAGTCGCTTGCGGCCAGCGGGGGGCAGGACAGCGCAGCGCATGCGCACCGGTTGCTGCTGCCACAGCCTCAGCGCTCCACACACAGCCTGCTCTGACATGCAGAGCCCGGAGTGCTGCAAGGAGGTCAAGAAGCCAAAGGCCCAAGACTTTTTCAAGCCCCGCCCAGCCCCGGCAGCCTCCCCATCGGCAGCACCAGCGGCCCCTAAGCCGGAGCCAGGGGAGGCCAGCAGCTGTAGCCAGGAGCAGCAGCAGCAGCAGGCAGCAGCAGCAGCAACACCAGCCAAAGAAGCAGCGTCAGGCAGCTTGAGGGAGGAGCCTGGCATCAAGGAGGAAGCAGGCAGCGACCTGCCAGGTCAGCAGCAGCCGGGGCAGGGGCGCCAGCAGGGGGCGGCGCCCGTGGCTGCTGCACCGGAAGCGGTGAATGCAGATGAGCGCCCCAAGGAGCAGGGCACTGGTTCAGCTGGCCAAAGTGCTATGCAGGTGGCAACAGCTGAGCCTCAGGGGCAGCAGCAGGGGCAGCAGGGACAGCAGCAGGGGCAGCAGCAGCAAGCGAAGCCAGCCGCGTCTCCCGGGGCAGGCCAGAAGCGGAAGCAGGCAGCAGCTGGCGGCGGCGTCAGGGGTGGAGGCAAGAAAGGGGCGGGGTCTGCTTCTAAAAAGGCCAAGCCCCCTGGGCAGCCTGACATAACTCGCTTCTTTGCCAGCAAGGGGGGTTGAGTGCAGGGGCTGGCGCAGCGCAGCAAGGGTTGCAACCAACATCGCCGCCTGGCTGCCCTTCACTGGCCCGGCCTGATCAAACGTTGCCTGCAGCCTGTTCTGGAGTTTGTTGTAAGGTGTCATAATTCGAGCGCTCACGGCAAGGCACAAGCAGGGCAGATGCTGCGGCAGTGTACTGCAGGGCTTCTGGCTTAGTTTGGTGCATCCACTACAGTGGTTGAGGTATTTCGGCACTCGCACTCCCACATCATGACTGGTTGGCTTTGAGCGCAACAGCTGGGAGCGCGTGTGACATTCCTCGGTCGAACACATTCCTCGGTCGAACAGATGCATCCGCAACCAAGCGTGCGGCCACCCCCACACTGTACAGCTGCTGGAATGCAGCCTGCAACGCCTTCAAATCAATCTCACTGTGCATCTTGGAACTGTGCTACGGAACTGCTCACGCGTACGCTGGCACACTTTTAGGTTGGTGTTGCCACGGCACCTGCCTGCCTGCAACCTGGGCAGCAGTGCAACTGTTACTAGGGCCCCACAGTCTTGCCTTGATTGCTGGGTGCAGTGTTTGCGACAGCTTCTCTCCTCTACGGCTACATGATGCAGTCAATGGGAGGACTGTTTGTGCCATTGCGGGCTCGCCTTCAAGTGCCTCTCGGCGGTGGCACCGCCAGGCGGGGCCAGGCTGGAGGTGCTGCCAGTCCTTGCTGAGCGCCGCCTTCGCCGATCTGAGCGGTTTACAGGCGTCCACACACACAGCTCACGCATTACCCTTCGCCAAGCCCCTCGATCGCGGCAGCCCGATGGCGGAGCACCTGCAGACGCTCAAGGAGATCAGCTCCACCTTCTCCGCTGCCTACGTGAAGACTCCCACGAAGCTCAAGATCCTCGATGCCTTCAGCGTCTGTGCGCTGGCCACGGCAGTGCTGCAGGTGCGCCTGGTGGTGCCGCGGCCCCCCCGCGCTTCTCCGGCTCGCTCAGCTGCTTCAGCAGATCATGCATCGCCATATCCGCAGCGCCGATGGCTCCCAGCGCCCCGCGCCGGCCTCTTCGCCGCCACCGCCCTTGCTGCCTCCGCTGCCGCCTTTGCCGCCTCTGCTCCTCCCACCTCACTCACCCACCCCCTCGCTCCCTATCCCCCGCCCGCAGTTTGTGTACGCCAAGCTGGTGGGCACCTTCCCCTTCAACGCCTTCCTCGCTGGCTTCTTCTGCTGCATCGGCACCTTTGTGCTGACCGTGAGCTTGCGCATGAAGGTGGCGGAGCACGGCGGCAAGGCGGACAGCGTGCGCGAGTTTGGAGGATATGCGCTGGCAATGTGCACGCTCTTCCTGGCCTCCATCAACTATATCGGCTGATGCACGGATCTCCAGACGGGCCCTGCCCCTTTCCTTTGCTGCCCACCCCTCCCTGCTGCTGCTCCCTGCCGCCCGCTCCCCCGCTCCCCGTTGTTGCTGTCCTCTCCCCGTCCCTTGACGCACCCACAGTGCTGCTTATGTTACCGAACTGATGCGCGTAGCAGCCAAGGGGAGCACACAGCAGTCAGGGGTGAAGACAGAGCGCCAGTGCAGGGTCTTAGAAAGAGCATGTGCGAGCACGGAAGGGTGCCAGGCATGCACAGCTGGCAGGAACAGAACGCAGCAGTGTGTGCCTGTGCTTCTCAGCAGAGGCCCATGCTGCCCTCCACAGGGTCGGCGCCCAGCACCGGTCAAACCAGAGCCATGCGCTCTGGAGTCAACCCCATGCTGCTGCCCCCAGCAAGTGCTGGAGCTGGATGGATCCCTTTGCAGGGCCGCTAGTGTGACGAGTTAACTCGTACACTGCACCCGCAAGCGCAACTGCTTGGGGGCCGGCCCCCTGCGCCCGCTGGCTCAGTCCCTTGTACAATACTGTCATTTGCCAGGTAGATGACGTGCAGCTGCTTCTGGTAGTCTCCCAAGTGCAGCAGTTGCTGCGGGGAAGACGGGGGGGCATGGAGGAGGGAGCAAGGCAGGGCAGATGGGTAGGCACATGTATGGGGCCAACGAGGACGCCGGGTGCAGGAGGGTGTATTGCAGTGGCCGGTGGAGGAGGGGCAGGTGGTGAGTGTGCTTTAAAGAGATGCAGATGCACAGCTGCTGGCACACATGCGCAACACTCGACAATGCCAGCGCGGGAGCGCATGCGGGCAGGCGACTGCAAGCTCGCGTAGTGTGCAACTCGGGCAGGCAGGCAGCCAAGCAGCATCTTCAGATGCAGGCAGCGGAGCAGCTCAGCCTCATGTTATTAATCTCGACCATCAGGGAATGCTCAGTTACGTTTCGAATCATTGGCCATGCTCATGCAAGCGTGACCTGCGTGCACCCCACACATCTCCTGCTTCTGCCCTGTCCGCAAAGCAGCAGGCCTGACTTGCCAACCCGGTAGGGGTGGGTCCTAAGGCGTAGCTGGCGGTGTGCCGTAGCGTAACTAAGCCTTACTGCCGTACTAAGCTTTAGCAAGCGTAACAGCAGCGTAGCAGGAGGAGGAGTGTTTCACTAAGCCGTCGCGCCGTAGAAACGTATGAGACCGGAGCTCGGGTGCTGCCACCAGTGGGCACCCAGCGGCTGTTCAACTGCCGCCACTATGGAGCTTGGTAACAGCTGGTGAGGCGCAGGGCAGGTGCTGCTGGCAGTGCCGCTTGGTAACAGCTCCATAGTGGGGCCCCGCTGCCCCCGGCAGTTCCGCCAGCTGCAGCGGCCTTGTATGTTGGTGCGGCAGCCACCGCCAGTCTCTCCCCTACTCCGACTGGCTCACCTGCAGCAGGGTTCAGAGGTGCTGCCGTCCAGCCCCAAGTTTTGGATGTGTCGCTGTTGGATCTGCCATTGAACTGGTAACCTGGCTCTGTTGCTGCTGGAGGTAAAAAATGGCGTTGGGCTGACGTCTGTCACAAATGCCAGACGTACACGCGGTTGTCGAAGGTTCAGAGATAGCTGTCTCCGCGCAAGCTTGCTTCTGTCCTTTTTAAATAGCTGTTCGAACGTCAAATGGCGGGTTCCGGCCTCTAGATCGGTTGTTTCACCTGCCCAGCACGCCTAGCAGGCGCGGGCCCCGAGCGCGCGCGCCGTAATTATGCCGGAGAAACGTAGGAGCCTTTGGCGGCGTAAATACGCAACTTTTTCGGCCCTAAGCCTTACTACGGCGTACTACGTAGTAAGCTACGCTAAGCCGTAAACCGTAGACCCCACCCCTACACCCCGGCCCCATCCCAGCCCAGGGCGGGAGCTGCCGCTGGTGGGGCGGTGGCGGCTGCCACGGGTGCGGCGCCCTGGGCTCTCGCAGGCTGCTGCTTGGGTTCAGGTCAATAAAACAAGAATAAATGGGCTCAGTGGGACGAGTCACGGGAGCCACCCTGCCTTGGATGAGCCAACTGCTGCCAGCACGCCAGCAGGCAGCCAGCAGGCTTCAAGCGGAGGACAGAGGGGAGCAAAAGTGTTCGTGTTTGTTGTTGGAAAGGCCAAGGCCCATTATACTCTTTTCGGGTTATCATACACCGTTTGTAGCTAGTTGGTGGTGGCGGCGAGCTTGCGCTCCAGCGGCACACGCCCCCTCCTTCGGTCTGCCGCCATGAACATCAACACCGCTCTGACACCGGTGCCCCAGAGGCAGCCTGGGGCCGAGCCGCAGGCTGAAGAGATTGGCTCCGCGTTCAAGACACTGGCCACTAATCTTGTTTTCCACGTCTCGGCGCGGGCAGGTAGGCGACAGTCAGCCCCAACACCTGCAGAACCTGCGGCAGGGCGCCGATGCCTGGCCCACCACCGCCGGCAGGCCTCGACGCCAGTGGGCGGTGGATCCGCCGCCAGCGTGTCGTCACTGCCGCCTCTGTGCTGTCACCGCTAACCACCACAATCTTCCCCTCCCCCACAAGTGCACCCCCTGTCGCAGTGGGCGGTGACGGCATTCCCGACGCTATGGTGGGCGAGGACGTCAAGCGTGCGTCAGACTGGGTCGCAGGCAAGTGGCTTGTGCAACTGCTGGGCAATAAGGAAGACGAATCTTCAACCCCCTCAGCTTGTTCTCTGCAACCTATATCACCACCAGCTGATCTGGACAGGAGGCTCGGACAGACATCCCCCGGCCAGCGGCACTCTGGGCGGAAGCACACATGTGACTTGTGCTGCCGCCGGCAGTGTGTGGGGTAGGGAGGGCACTCCCCCTTTGAATGCCTGCTTTCCCTGCCCTGCCCGGGGTTGTGCAGGTGGCATTTGCCAGCAGGCGGTGCAGCAGGACCAGCAGGCGGTGCAGCAGAGCCAGCAGGCCGTGCAGCAGATGCAGCAGGCCGTGCAGCAGGCGCAGCAGCATATGCAGCAGATGCAGCAGACCGTGCAGCAGGCGCAGCAGCAGATGCAGCAGGCGCAGCAGCAGAACCAGCAGGCCATGCAGCAGGCCGTGCAGCAGGCCGTGCAGCAGGCCGTGCCGCAGGCCGTGCAGCAGGCGGTGCAGCAGGCGGTGCCG
>JAPTJF010000170.1:68795-117680 GCA_029339195.1 Micractinium sp. NFX-FRZ
CAGGCCGTGCAGCAGGCCGTGCCGCAGGCCGTGCAGCAGGCCGTGCAGCAGGCCGTGCCGCAGGCCGTGCAGCAGGCCGTGCAGCAGGCCGTGCCGCAGGCCGTGCAGCAGGCGGTGCAGCAGGCGGTGCCGCTGGCCGTGCAGCAGGCCGTGCAGCCGCTGGAGACCATGCTGGTGGGCAGCATGAACTTCACCAGGCGCATGCACAACCGGAATCAACTGGCCGGCGGCGAAGCCGAGCTGGTGCCCCTGTGCAAGGAGCAACGCCCACAGCCGGCGGCGCCCGGCGCAGCAGCGGGAGCAGCAGGGCCAGCAGCTGCATTTGGGGCGCTGCCGCCCCCCGGCATGTTCCCTAACACCGTGGCGGCCCTCTATAAGGTGGGGGGGCAGCAGTGGGGTTGTGCATGCCGCCAGCCGGCGCCGCCAGCACGGGAGGCTGGCCCGCATGCGCTCACTGCGACACTGCAGCCCGCCTCAACCCCGTGTGCGCTCACCTACCTCTCTGCTGTACGCCGGGCTGACCGATGCTTGTGATGTGCCCTCCTGCCTGCCTGCCATGCCGACGCTTGCACGCCTACCTGCCTGCAGCTGTCCCACGAACAGCTGAATGCGCTGGCCGCTTTCTACGGGGAGAGCTTCGGGCCGCGCAACATGGCACGTAAGCCGCCCCCAGCTGTGCTGCTGCTTCAGGGGTGCTCTGGGGGTTGCTGCCGCCGCATGCCTTTCTGCTCACAACCTCCTCGCCTGCACAGTTTCCAGTATGGAAGCTTGAGAGGGCAGCTGCTGCTCAGGACGACCAGCACCAAGCAGCTCGCTGCCCTAAGCCCATCCCAATCACTGATTAGCATCTGCCTTGCTGTGCGCACATTCTCCATTGCGCAGTCGATGAGCGCAGGCAGCGCTTTTATCTCTTCATCACCAGGCTGTGAGCGGCAGCCAGAGCAGTGCCAGGTTGGCAGCACATGCACAGCCAGACGGTCAGGCCCTGGTGCGCCTGCCAGCAGGACACACCCGCGCCCGCGCCACCCTGGCACTCAAAAGTGCTTGCCGCTGGCCTGTCCTGCCTTGTCCGCCCCGCGGACACGCCCGCTGCAGCTGGCGTACTGACAGGCAGGCAGAAAAGGGCAGGCAGTGGCATGCGTGCCATGTGTACCTAGAAACTGTACCCTGGGCTCGCCTCGAATTCGATGTGTTGCCCGCCCCTCAAGCAGCCTGCCAGCGTGAATTGTCACCGGCAAGGCCCTCCCCCCAAAACCAATTCTTTCTTGAAACTTTCGCTCGTCGCTCTGTTGTGCTCTGCTGTGTACAGTACAGTACTCTTTCCACCCCTGCATGCTACCCTGTCGCTGATGCCCTACAAACAGGCCACGCTGTTTCCTGTAAATGCCTGGTGCTGCATCATTTGGCTCTCTGTTGGCGGCACACCCAGGGCGCGCTGGCGAGAGCCTTGAGCCTCGACCTGCCTCTCCACCGCCTGCCTCTGCTGCGGGTCTGCTGCCTGCCTGCACCGCGACGGCCGCGGCAGCCGCCGAGCGGCACCCACAGAATGCGAGTGTGCAGGCAATCGGGCCCGCCAGTTTGCCTGCCTGCCTGCCTGCCTTCCTGCCTCGACCTGCCGCTCCACCGGCCACAGTTACATGCTGCTGCTGGGTGCATGACAAGTGCTGGGTGGCTCATTCAAAGGTCTGCTGTGAAAGCCCAACCTAGGACTAGACAGCAATGCGGGAACGCTGTGCTGGCTGCTGCGGTGCGAGAGAGATGCACTCGAAGCCAAGTCGACTGCTCAGGCAGCGCTGACGTGTCAACCCCGCCCAAATTTGCGGGCGGCATTGTCCATGATCATCTGGTGATACCCCTTGGAGCGCATGTAGCGGTAGGAGTGGAACACATCAGACCGAGGGCCCTCATCTGCCCCTGGGGGTGGCGCTACCGGTGCCGCGGCAGCGCCGGTACCGCCAGCCGCCGCCTCTGCCGCTGCATCCTGCTGCTCCTGCTCACGCTGCTGCCGCTGCTCGTCGCGTGCAGCGCCCCAGCCCAAGCCGCTGCCACCCATGCCGCCGCCAGGGCGTCCGGTGCGCGCGCCTGCACGCAGCGGGGGGCAGCGGGGGGCAACCCTTCATTGTATCTATGGTCGACTGCCAGGCTGGCAGCACCACGACTAGGCGACAACACCCCGACACTGCCCGCTTTCCCCCCCTTGCACCACACACCCTGCCCCTCCTTAGCCTCTTCACCCCCTCCTGAGCCGCCCCTCATCCAACCTGACCTGCACCCCTCCTGCCTGCCCCTCCACAACCCTCCCACCAATGCCCCTGCACCCCCTCCGCGCACCCGTGAAGCTGCCATCATCAACATTGAGGGGCATCCCTCCAGGGCCAAAGCCCATGGACGCGCCCGGCGCAGGCCCCAGCCCCAGCCCAGCATGGGGGAGGTCGGGCATGGCCGGCGGCAGCGGCGCGCCGCCCATGCCGGGGCCGCCAGACCCCCCGCGCTCGCGCTCCGAAAAGTGCTTGCCCCTGCGGGGCGCATCCACCTCGATGTCGCTGTACAGCATGCCAGGCCGGTAGTCCTGCGAGGGTAGAAGCAAAGAGGTTGTGTGTGCGCGTGTGTGGTGCAGGAAGGGATCAAAGAGGGGCCTTGGGGGGAGAAAGCAGGGGGGCATGAGCAGGCACCAACCTCGCCGCTGCTGCACAGAAGGCCAGGGTAGTGTCGTGCAATGGGTCCAAGAGAGGGGCGCAGGCGAGGGTTGAGGTGCGGAGGCGGGCGGTGGTCGAGGAGCAACCGGAGCTGTGCAGGCCAAGCGCTCAGCCGCCGACGCACACTCAACTGCGCCCTCTTGATACGCGCACGCTGCGAGCGCCGAATCGGCTGCTGACTCGACTGCTGAGTCGGCCAGCCGCTGACTCACCGCCAGCTGGGCGTACATCTTGTCCACCCGTGACTTGAGGTAGGCGTCCACCTTGGGAGGTGGGGGAACCCCGGTGTTCTCAATGTCCAGGATGCTGCGGGAGTGGAGCAGGGTGGTGGCAGGGAGGGAGGGGAGGAGGGGGAGAGCGTGGGACAGAAGCGACTGGTTGATTAAATGAGGTGGGCCACCCCCAATGTCCGAGATGCTGCGGCGGGGAAGGGCGCTGGGGTGGTGGGAGGAGGAAGGGAAGTGCACCGGGGAGTCGTTTGGGGGGCAGCCGGGCTGTGCACGCCAGGTGTGAATAGATCGAGGGCTTGAGGCTCAGGGCTCCACATCAATGCACCCCTCCCCCCAGCATGCCAGGCAGCGCACCTGAGGGGCGAGTAGGGCGGGTCTGTCTTCAGCTTCTCCTCCACCAGCCTGGGTATGAGGCCTGCAGGAAGGTGGGTGGGCAGGAGGGGGCAGCATGAGGGACAGTCAACCAGCAATGGTATGCGGCCTGCAGGCACATGGTTAAGGTAGCAAGGGCGGGTGGGGTGGTGTGAAGGCAGGTGGGCACAGCCGCTGTTCAGCCAGCTTTGGTGTCAGGCCTGCGGGAAGGTGAATGGGCAGGGAGCGCAGCATGAGTGGGCAATTACGTGAAGGCGCCGCATGAATGCACCTGCAAACAACTGCACAGCAAGGCAAAGCACGGGGACAAAGCATGGGACAGCAGGCGAGCACCACGGCCAGGCAGGCGACTGAGCCCACCTAGGCAAGAAGGAGAAGGGTTCACTTCCCGAAAACAAGGCGTGACAGTGACAAAACAAGGCAGGAGGGCGCACCTGGCGGGAAGGAGAAGGGGTCGAAGCCTTCGGGCTCTGGCTCCGGCTCGGGGGCAGGGGGAGGCGGGTAGTACCCCACTTCCGGGCCTGCAGAGCTCAGGAGGCACGACAACAAGGGAGATCAGATACGAAGGTGGAGGGAGAGTGGCTCCCGATTGTGAGGCGAGGAGAGGCGAGGCACGGTGGTGCAAGATGGCGCAGCCACACGGCAGGTCGGGGAGAGCGCTGCGGTGCTTGCCTGCCCCTGGGGGAGGAGGGTAGGCGCCCGGCGGCGCCCCAGGCGGCGGGTAGAACCCTGCAGGCGGCTGCCCCGGGTATTGCGGGGCGGCAAAGCCGTGCGGCGGCTGCCCGGCCATGCCGTGTGCGCCCGGCGGCGGCGGGTAGGCGGGCTGCCCTGGGTAGTGAGGTGCACTGTAGCCTGGGGGCGGGGGGTAGTGGGGCGGCCCGCCAGGAGGCGCGCCGTACTGCTGTGCCTGTGCCGCCGCCATGCCTCCTGGCACCTGGCTGTAGTAGCTGTCCAGTGCAGGGGGAGCTGCCGGGTAGGTGCTGCCTGCTGGCGGGTACTGCCCCGCAGCCTGCTGCGCCCATTGCTGCTGCTGCGGGTGGCCGGGAGCAGCGCCCTGCGCCGGCTGGCCCCACTGCTGCGCCTGCTGCTGCGGGTAGTGAGGCTGGCCAGGCGCGGCGCTAGGCGCATGCTGGGCCCACTGCTGCTGCTGTGCCTGCTGGACCTGCTGTGCCTGCTGTTGAGCGGCAGCAGCGGCAGCGTCTGGCGGCTGTTGTCCCCACCGCGAGCGGGGCGGCGGCGGCTGCTGGCCTGCCCCTGCGTCCGGCGGATGCTGGCCCCACCGTGTGCGCTGCTGCTGCACCTGCTGCTGCTGATCCGGTGCTGACCCGGCAGCTGCCGCATCTGTGGCGGCAGCCTGGTTGATGGCTGCAGCAGCGGCCTGCGCCGCAGCAGCCACACCCGTCGGCGCAACCACGGTCTGCTGCTGCTGCTGCTGCTGCTGCTGGCTGTCTGCCGCCGGCGCAGCGCCGGCTGCCCCTGATGGCGCTGCTGCCACCTGTGCAGTGGCTGCGGTACCATCAACAGAGATGCCCATAAGCTCCATCGTCATCTGTTCCACTGCGAGGTGGTCAAACACACCTCGCTCTGCCCAGAAGTTCATCACCCGCAGCAGTGTCTGCTGGGCCTGCGGCGCGGGGGAAGAGGGGGCAGGGAGGGGAAGGGGCAGGCGGTACATATGGAGTAGTGCTCGAGAGCAAAGCGGAGCACGCGGGTACAGGAGGTGGGCACAATACGGGGAGGGTGTGCGGTATATAGATGTGCACTGTATTAGGTCGGGGTAAGGCTGGCATCAGCGGCCGCTTGATTGCTGCCCGCACAGCCTGCGGTGGCCTGAAACACACCTCGGCGGCCTGCCCAGAGGAGAGGTAGGCGCGGCGCAGCATGCGGCCAAGCCGCGGCTTGAAGGCCTGTGCGATGCCGTCTGCAGAACGCCCAGATGTGGTGACAGGGCGGGCAGGCAGGGCATGCATGGGTGAGCGTGTTGGAGAGGCGCCGCCTTGCACCCACGAATCTTGCTACAATGGGAGGCGGCAGCAGGCGCAGTGCTGCAGAGGCTTGGCGCCGGCAGCGTGTGCCAGCGCTTGCAGCGGGGCCCTCATGCTGCCCCGCATGAACGGCAACCGCACCTGCTTCGGGGCCGGCCCCCTGCGCCCGCTGGCTGAGCCCCTTGAACAATATGTCATTTGCCAGGTAGATGACGTGCAGCTGCTTCTGGTAGTCTCCCAAGTGCAGCAGTTGCTGAAGGGAAGATGGGGGGGCATGGAGAAGGGAGCAAGGCAGGGCAGATGGGTGGGCACATGTATGGGGCCAACGAGGACGCCTGGTGCAGGGTGGTGCATTCCAGTGGCCGGTGGAGGAGGGGCAGGGTGGTGAGTGTGCTTTAAAGAGATGCAGATGCACAGCTGCTGGCACACATGCACAGCACTCGACGATGCCAGCGCGGGAGCGCATGCGGGCAGGCGACTGCAGGCTGGCGGAGTGTGCACCTCGGGCAGGCAGCCAAGCAGCATCTTCAGATGCAGGCAGCGGAGCAGCTCGGCCTCATGTTATTAATCTTAACCATCAGGGAATGCTCAGTTACGTTTCGAATCATTGGCCATGCAAGCGCGACCTGCGTGCACCCCACACATCCCCTGCTTCTGCCCTGTCCGCAAAGCAGCAGGCCTAACTTGCCACCCTGACCCCACCCCAGCCCCCACGTGCAGCTCACTTGATCAGCACCCTGCTTGATCAGCACCCACCTGGAGCATCATCTCTGCCATGCCCGCCGCGTAGGGGGCGCACGCCAGAAACCACTGCTGGCTGTTCCGAATGCTGTCCCGCGAGCCGGTCAGCATCCCCAGCACCTGCTGCCATCCGCTGCTGACCTCCACTGGCAGCGAGGCAAGGTCTGGGTCCACGGGCTGCTGCTGCTGGCCAGGCAACCCCTGCGGCTGGGCGGGAGCTGCCGCTGGTCGGGCGGTGGCGGCTGCCACGGGTGCGGCGCCCTGGGCTCTCGCAGGCGGCTGCTTGGGGTTCAGGCCGTTCACGGCGCAGTGCAGCACCCAGGCATAGTAGCCCGCGCCCTCCCCGCCGCCCAGAAAGCTGTACTCAGGGTTGTCGCCCTGGCGTTCGAGGATGGTCTGCACAAAGGCCGAGCCTACAGCAAAAGAACGATCCAGCGGTAAGAACAAGAATAATGGGGCTCAGCGGGGCGATGGGAGACAAGCGGAGAGCACTTGTCGCTCGTGGCGCTCTCTTGCTGAAACCCACCGTTCTTTGCTGCATACGCTGCCAAAGTCTCCACACGT
Source organism: Micractinium sp. NFX-FRZ (assembly GCA_029339195.1). NCBI lineage: Eukaryota > Viridiplantae > Chlorophyta > Trebouxiophyceae > Chlorellales > Chlorellaceae > Micractinium > Micractinium sp. NFX-FRZ. Next base: position 75,384 of record JAPTJF010000170.1, read on the forward strand.
TGCCTGAGTCCTGCGTCTTCAGGTGGCGAGCAATACGCTGGTGCCTGGCCGTAGCCCCCCATTTCGGCGCTCCCAGACGCAGGGACCACTTCTAGGACTGTAGAAGCAACAACAATGATTCTACTGAAGGCGCACCGATTCGCATCAGTGCCTGCATTGTTCAGCGCACACTGCCGCTGGGCCTGCCGCTCAGCGTGGCACACCGACCGCAGCACGCTTGATGCACACACGCAGCTCCCTCCATGCAAAATTACAGGCAAATGAGAAGCCAAGCATCAGCATTAAATAGTGCAGTGCGCAAGCGCACGGGCAAAGTGCGCTGCATCGCTAGCGGAGCTTGCAGGGGCTTGTGCCGCTGCTGCTGCATCACGCCGCGCCGCCCGCCGCCTCCACATCCTGCTCCTCCGCACCCTCGCCGCCGGCAGCACCGGGGTCGCTTGCAGGGGGCAGGGCGCTGGCAGCCACTGCTTTCTTCAGCCCCAGGCGCTCCTCCAGGGCCTTTGCTCCGCGCTCCCGCCTGCGGGCTGCATCTCCGGCATCGCTGCCAGGCAGGGCGCCCCCACCCATGCCATAGTTCCACGCCGCCTGCTGCTGCTGGCTGGCGGCAGCGCTGCCCAGCCCGGTGACGCGGGTGCAGGCGCCTGCTGCGCGGTCCACCGGCGGCTGTAGCAGCTGCGGGAAGAAGGAAGCCAGGCGGAACTCTTCGGAGAGATCGCCCCTGCATTGGGTGGCAGGCGGGTGGGAGGGGGAGGGGAGGGGGGTGTACGTGCTCAGGACGGGCCAGGAATGGGCTTAAAGTAGGGCCAGGGGAAGGGGTCACGAGGTGGGCCTCGTGGCACGAGATGCAGGCATATGGATCAGGATGGCAGACAGACCACATGCACAGATGCACACATGCTGGCACACACGTGCAGGAGGGAGAGCGTAGACGAGGAGCGGGCGGCCCGGCGGTGACGCCACCACGACACAGCACACCACCACACAGCCCCGCCCAGCAGACACAGCACACCACTCACAGCCCAGCCCAGCCCAGGCCTGCCCTGCCCTCAAGTCCTGCCCACCTGACTCCGTTGCGGGTCTGCACAAAGCGCAGGTAGGCCCAGGCCAGGTATGTGCCAAACAAAGTGAAGGGGAGCACACGGACGGCGCCGCCCAGCACCAGGGACCCGCCCGCCATGGCCGCCACATACAGGCCCGGCAGGTGCTGCACAGAACAGCGGGGAGGGGCGGGCAGGCAGCATAGGGTGGGCGGGTGGGCAGGTGTGCGGCAACAGAGGGCTAGCAGAAGGTGGGGTCGCACCTTCAGATGCGCATGGGTGGGCGGCAGTCGGGTGCAGGTGGCTGACGGAGCTGTGTGGTGGCTGTGCAGGTGTTGGACAGCGCACCTGTGCCGTCGACTTAGGCATGCAGCCCCCCAACAGAGCACCTTGAGCACCAGGCCAGGAACCGCCTGCCTTGCCACACCCACCCTCCCCTGCCCTCCGTGTCTACCGCAAACCGCACCTTTGCCCGGAACTTGAGCGCGCCCCCCAGCAGGGCGACTTCATTGTCTGGAATGAGCTGCTTCACCGCCACCAGCAAGGCGGCCGCCCCCGCCTCAAAGCCGCCCATGGGGCGGAACAGCACGTCCCCCGCGTGGTCTGCCTCGGGGGAAGACTTCTCGGCGGTCAGGGTGGCGTAGTACAGGATCGTGACGACCTGGAGTGCGGAAGGTGAGGTCGAGAAGCGCGCGGAGTGTGTGGGGGGTGGGGAGCGGGGCAGGAGGAGGGGGCGACAGCCGTCATACAAGCAGGGGTCGGGTGCACCTGCGCTGAAGGCGAGCGGCTGGTTGCCGCGTGCAGATACGCTCTAATGTCGTCACGAAGCAAAACAGGGGCGAGGGGCGAGGAAGGGGGCCGAGGTGCAGCAGTCACGAGAGCAGGGCAGCTGCGCAGGGGCGTAGAGGGGCCGGGCTCTGGGATGCCAGCGTGCAGCCCTGCTCGTCGTGGCACTGGCTTTGCATGCAGGGCAGAGGGCCCGGACACAGGACATGCAGCCGCAGAAGTGACAAGCACAGCAGTACAGGCAGCGCGCAGCCCTAGCCAACGCACCGCCACGGTGCAGAAGCTAGCACCCACGATTGCAAAGGCCAGGGTCTTGATCAGCTCACGGCCGCCATAGATTGGCTCCACAATGCGTAACAAGAACAGCACGGCCACCGCGTAGGCCAGCGCCTGCACAGCAGAACACGGCACAAGGGACGACAAAGGAGGTGGGCCGGCGGCGGCCCAGCTGCCGTCTCCCGCCCCGGTGAGCAGGTTGGAAGGCCTCCCCGTCGGCATCCCAAACTGGTCCGTATCCTTTCGGACTCACGCTGACGATGCTGTCATTCAGAAAGGCGCAGGTGAGAAGGGTCCACGGGCGAGGCACCGTTCGTGCGGGGATGAGGTCCAGCGAGGCTTTGAGCGCGGGTCCCAAGTTTTTCAGCTGGCAGGCGGCTCCCCCAACCGCCAGTGCGCCGCTGAGCGCCTTAGACAGCGTCGAAAACTCGCCCAAACTCGCCAGAGCCGCCATTGCTGCTCGCTTGGCTTTGGCGGGAAGGCTTGACGATCGGAAGCGACCGATGCGTGCAGCAGACGTGCGCCGCCAGCAGGTTGGACCAGGTTCAGGCGGCAGGTCATTCAAAGCGGCCGAGGCAATGCCGCCGGCGGCCGCCATGAATGGCCATGGTATGGCATGGCGTCCTCATAGTTCGTTGCCCTCTTACAACACATCTGTCGGCCTGTTACTTACACTAAAGCAACAGACATACAGAGCACAGGCTCGCTAGGGCTGAGGGCTGGCCGGCAGCAAAGAAAGCAAGCACCAAAGGGCAGCGCTGGGGGGGTATCATGAGATCATGAGCGCGCGGCGACGCAAGGGGAGGTTGCCAACCTCAATGAGCAAGGCAGAAAGCAGAAAAGGAGAGGGCGGGTGCTGCATTGGGGCGAATTCATGTCCTGCAAGGCCAGCAGATAGTATGGTGCGGATTGGTTCTGAAAAAGGGTGGGTACAAGGCAGGTTTCTAGTCCAGGGTGGCACAAAGCGCCGCTGTGCGCATGGCGGGCGCCCGCGCTAGAGGTTCAACGTTGGGTTGTGTGGGGAGGGCGGGCCACGTGGGCATGCGCACGGGCTGGGCGGCGTATGAAAATGGACGCCGGTTGTTGGCGTTGCAGGGCAGGGGACGCTGGGAGGGAGACAAAATTGGAGGGTGCGGGTGCTCGGTTCAGACCGAGGCGAGCCAAAACTGGTGCAGGAACGGGAGTGGATTTGCCTTGCCTGCCCACCCTGCATGGCGAAGAAACCCCCACTGGAGGGTTTGAGTTGGCAAAATAAACAGCCGTGCAGAGGTGCAGTGGGGAGGAGCAAACCACATGCCAGACGTATTGTGGATGCACGGGACTTGGAGAGCAAACTGAGCAGTTTCAAAGCCTGCTCAGGTTTGGCTGAAATGGAAACGGCAATCTGGTGTTGAGCAGCGTGGGCGCCGGCAGGCGGCAGCCACAACACCTATTGCGTGGCAGCCCAGCGGGCGTGAAACGGCGCCTTGCTGCCACGACAACCAGCGCTCGGGCAACTGCCAGCGTGGCCCACCAGCCTCACTGCCGAGCTGCTCATACCCCGAACAGCGACTGCTGGTGTGCCGGCTTGATGACCGGGCGGTTGGGGTCCACCTCACCCTCCCCGTCCTGCACAGAAGCAAACAAAGCAAGGGGGGCAAATGAGGCAGGGCAGGGCAGGGCAGGGCGGGGCCAACGGGAGGGTTGCGCGCCAACCCTGGCGCACCCCACTGCGTGCAAGGCACCGACCCTCCATGGGCCCTGACCCACCCCTCTAACCTCCACCTAGCCTGCTCCAGCACGTGCTCCTTGGTCGCCCCTCCCAGCCACACCCCACCAAGCCCACTCCCCCTACACACATCCCATATCAACACTGCCTTGACTGCTGGCACCACCTTGCACCTTGCAGCTTACTTGCAACCCTGGCCTCACCTTCTCCAGCACATGCACCGCGGTCTCCAGCGCCAGCCAGACCCCCCTACACCCACTTGAAAACTGCCTTCACGATGAACCATCGCCCCCCAAGGTTACACCCTCACCTTCTCCAGCACATACACCTTGGTCTCCAGCGCCAGCTCAAACGGCTGCCGCCCAAAGCGCGCCTCCACCAGCGCGCGCACATCGTTGTTGAACGCCTTGCGCTCGGAGCCTGCACAGGGAGGTGGCGGGCTTGTGAGGGTCAACGGTGGGGGGCTGTTTGTTGTTCATAGCATGCATCCGTGGGATGCAGGGACGCGGCTCAGCCACACACGAGCCGCCTTCGCTCAACCCGCCCCCCAAGCATCTCTCAAGTGCCGCACACCCTTCCCCCAGAGCCTCTCCCGGCCTGCTGCACTCACCCCGCAGGTGCGAGCGCACAAAGGACATGCAGTCCAGTATGTCGAGCAGCGTCACCGCGCTCTGCATGCGCATGGGGTTGGGGTGCACCCCATACTCTGCCAGCTTGAAGCGCCCGCCTGCATGGGACGGGAGGCGGCGACGCAAACATGTGTTACAGCATACGCTGCTTTCAGTTGATGGTGAGGCAGTTGCCAGTGCGGCACAGACGCCGGCCTCCGCCAGCTTGAAGCGCCCGCCTGCACGTCCTGAGAGGAGGAGGGGTGGCACACATCTGTTTTGGGTTGTGTGGTACAGCAGTTGTGTGTGTGCAGTACGGCACGGATGCCAGCTTGAGGCTACCGCCTGCACATGAAGACTAGGCGGCACAGACATGTGTTGCAGCACTTCAAGCAGGGAATCGCACACCTGTCACCGCATGTGCCTGTTGGATTGGTGGTGGGTTGGCGATACGGCAATCGACAGTGCGGGACACGCGCTGCACCCGACAGCTCGGCAGGCAGGCAGGCAGGCAAGCAGAGGCAGGCAGGCGGGCAAGGCGCGCATCAGTGTAAGAGATGCTGGAGGCGCACCGTGCTCCAGCGTGTCCTTCCATTGGTCCACGTCCCGCTGCTTCTGGTGGCGGCTGTGCAGGGCGGGAGGCGGGGGCAGGGCGGCGAGCAGTTCAGGCACACCGGGCAAGCGAGGAAGACGGGGGAAGGCAAGCCGGCCCAGCATGAGGCAACCACAGCATGGCTCCCCTCGTGGGAGGCAGCTCGCCCTGCCGGCCAGCCAAGGAAGCCGCCGGCAGTGCTGAGAACAGGCAGGCCAGACAGCAGGCCTTTCCCCCGTGTGATCCAGTTGCACGCCTGCTAGACTGCAAGCCCCGACAAGCCAGCCAGCTGGCCGGACGGCAAGCAAGGCAGGCTCCGGCAGCGAGCCCAGCCAGCCAACACCAGCAGGGCCCCTCACATGTGGCTGGCGGTTGCATGGCAAGGCAGGCAAGGCGGCAGCAGCAGGGTCCCTCCCGTGTGCTTGGGAGTTGCATGGCAAGGCGAGGCAGGCAAGCGCAGGCAAGGCAGCAGCAGCGGGGGGCCTCACTTGTAGTTGGGGTTGTATGCCTCGAAGAGCTCCTCCAGGTTTGAGATGAAGGGGTCGCTCAGGTCCCTGCAGCGGTGGGAAGGGCAGGACAAATGAGGGTGCGGAGAACATGAGCTCCATCTGCTATCGCGTGATGGGAAGCTGAGGGGCGGCGCCAGGCAGGTGTGAGAAGAAGGGGTCGTTTAGATTCCTGACAGTGACAAACGATGAGTGGTAGGGGGGAGGCAGGGTCGCAAGCGAGGCGGAGACATATAAGGAGGGAGGGAGGCACCCAAGAGGATGGGTGGGCGGCGCAGGTGTGCGAGATGAAGGGGTCTGTCAGGCTGTTGAAGGGAGGAGTGCGGGGCACGTGCACAGCTTGGCGGAGTGGTGAGGTGAGGCAGGGATGCGGGGCAGCACAGCACGGCACAGCACAGCACAGCGTAAAGTGCCGTGAAACCAGGTACCGGTTCCCAGGCCCCTCGCGCCCCTGCATGCATGCACCCCACACCACCGCACCGCCGCCCACCCACCTGTCGTTCCAGGCCGCAATCAGCTTGCCGTGCGGCTTCAGCAGGCGGTGGGCCTCGTCCAGCGCCCGCGGCGTGTCCACCAGGTGCAGGCCGTGCAGGAAGGTGACCTGTGGGAGGGTTGAAAGGAATACAGTTGGGAGGTATGGGCCTTGTTGGGTGGAACAGTCGAGGGCAGCGCAGTGTCCACCAGGTGCGTAGCCAGGCTTCACACAAACATGCATGCCATTGGGGCAGACAGCAAAGCCTCACCAGGCCTGCGGTGGTGCTCTGCAGAAGGACCTTTGCCACCCCGGCTTGTCACAAAGCCTACCCAAGCGCAACAGTATATGATGACACCTGCAGTACAGTATGGCGGTACAACACCGCCTCACCAGGTCTGCGGTGGTGTCCTGCAGCAGGCTCTTCTCCACCTTCGCCGTCACCAGCTCGATGTGGGCGCCGTGCGCCTGCAGGGCGTGTGTGTGTGTGTGTGGAGAGGGGGACGCAGGGAGGAACCGGGGGGCTGTGGGGTGCCAGGGGAGTGGAACATGCAGAGCCACGCAAGCGGCAGCTGCGGCCGCAACGCACACGCAGCTTTGGCCGTTCATACATCTGCCACCTGGCTCCCTGGCGCAACTTGCTCGGCCTCTGCCTGCCGTGCCCCATGCGCCATACCAAGTGCCCCACTCAAACTGAGCTGCGTGCCGCTGCTGCATGAGAGGGGGCCCCACCTGTGCAAAGCGGAAGGTGCGGGCGAGCAGCATGGGGTCCGCCTCCACACCCACCACATGGAACCCCCTGCAGGCGATAAGAAGAAAGGAAAGAAACTTTGTCACCACATGGGATCAACGCGTTGGCATGACAGGAAAGCAGTGTGTCCGCCACATGACCCCCGCTGCTGGCAGGACAGAGGCCAGCATGCCCCAGCTGCTGGTTTAGTAGTGCTAGATTGGAGATTTTGTAGGGCTAGGCCCCCACCAAAGGGCACACCCTGGCACCCCCCCTATCCCACGGGGCTGCCCTCGGTTGCAACCCACTCCAAATCCAAGCATCCGCGCTCGCAATAATCCTTCCCCACTTCACTGCCCATCAACCAATCCACGCACGCCCACCCGCCGCGGGCTGCGCACCCGGCCCCACAACGCCTGCCAGCCAGCTCTGCCAGTTAGATTTATGCCCCGCCCCGCCCACCTGCGCGCCAGCTCCACCCCTCCGCGCCCCTCCGCTCCGATTGCAATGTCAACGCACACCGGGCGGGTGCGCCGCCGGTCGGGGAAGAGGCCTTCCACCTTCTCCCACAGCGCCGATGGGTAGGTGTTGCTGCGGGCCGGGAGGCGGGCGGGCAGAGCAGACGCTTGCTGGACGCCCACCGACAGGCGGCGACAATGGGAAGCGAAATGCGGCGCTCACACCTAAAGCCATGTGCGCCTTGCAGGTGTCGCGCTTCAAGGAAGATGGGACATCAGCACCGGGCCAGCCATGTGGCCCAGGGCATATACATACTTGCCGGGCAGTCAATTGAGTGGATGGGCACGCAGGCGGGCAGGCAGGCCCCCCTGTAGGGCGGCTGCACCCACCGGTACTGTGACAGCACGTTGACAAAGCGCTGCGAGGGGTGGTGGCTCTCGAAAATGGCGTCCTCCCCGTGCCGCGTGGCGGGAGACTCCAGCCGCTCCTCTTGCCGGACTGCAGCGGGGGGGAGGCATGGGCGGGCCAGGCTGGCAGGTGAATGGACGGGTGCAAGGCTGTGCAAGCGCCGGCGGAGGGGCCAGGGACACAGGCAAGCGAAGGCACAGCGATCAACACATAGTGGGAAGGCGCAGTGGGGTGCAAGAATGCATGATTGCAAGGGCAAGGGGCGCGGCACGGCGGTCAACAACCCTGCTTCCTCCCACCTGCCCAATGCAGGGGCGCCCGGAGCAACGCCGCCTCGCATCACCAAGGTTGAGAGGGGTGTGGGAGCCCTCTGCCGGCCCCCAACCCCTGGATAAACACAATCACACACCCGCACCTGTGTACCAATCGTCCTGGCGCCGAGCTGCTGGCTGTGCATAGGAGGCCTGCCGTGTGTGGGTGGCGTGGTTGCCGCCAGGGGAGGCAGTGGTGGTGCCGGCTGCTCGTGCCAGGGAGAGGGACAGAGAGCGCAGCAGCTGCAGCCCGCCTATGCTGAGGGGCGCCAGGCCGCTGCTCGCGGACAACATTGGCGCGCGGTGTAGCTCCGAAACGAAAAGGGTGCTCCGAAACGAAAAGGGTGCTCGAAAGGCGGTGCGAGACCTAAGCTGGTATGGGCCCTGGGGAGCGGCCAACCCTTTAATGTCACGTGCAGGAAGACGGTAGCTGGCCCAGCTCCTCCCTCTGGCCTCCCAAGAGCTGCGTGCCCACCCTGTCCCGCGTGCTTTGCCATTTGGCCTGTTTGGCCTGTCGACCTACGTGCCCGCCTAGGCTTGCTGTGCAATTCCAGTGCTCATGACATGAGCGGGCAGGGCTGCTGGAGCGGCCTGGTCCGTGTGACGTGCAGCACCTCCAGCAGCGCCCCCAGTAGCTCTACGCAACCCCAGGACCCCCAGCAGGGGCCCCGCTCCTCACGAAATGAGGAGGGCACCATACACACGACGCAAACAACAAGCTCCAGGAAGCTCTTGGGCCTGTTCGTTCTGAGCAGCACGGATACGCTGACCCAGACCAGCAGACGGAGGATTGGCAGCAGATTCGAGCTTGAGCGTTGCTATGAGCGGACAGTGATAAGGTGAGGGCAGCCCAGAGCCTGCTGCTCGGTGCCGCCGCCTTCGCTGCCGCCACTGTCGCCGACTGATATGAGAGTCTCTGTGCTGCCAAGCACGCACTGTGCTTCGGCGGCAGCGCTCCTGCAGCCCGCACACGAACGCTGTTCACATTGGCAGCACCACCAGCTGCTGAGCCCTCCGCCTGCGACGCTGAAACACTAGAACAAAACGCGCCGCACGCCCCTTGCGCCGCCCCGCAGGCGCACCGCGCGGCGCGGCCGCGTGGTGCTGGAGGAAGCACAAGAGCGCACGACTGTGGTGGACCATCTGGGTCGGGTGCACAGCGCTCAGGTCAGCACCCACGTCGGCGGCAAGCTCGTGCGGGAGGCAGCGGCGCTCTACATCCCTGCAGGCGTCTCCGGCAAAGCGGTGCAGGGCAGCCAAGCGGCGGGCATGCCGGTAGGCCTGTCAAGCGCGCTGCTCGCAGGTCTGGTGGGCCTGGGAGGCAGCAGCGGCGTGAATGGCAGCAGCAGCAGCGGCAGCTTGGCAACCGCAGCAGTGCCCTCCCGAGCGGTGGGGTACGTGTATGCTGACGGGGCGGCCACCTGGGGCGTCATTTCGGACCCCGCTGCCCTGGGCCTGCCCCTCCAAAGCGCTGTGACGCGCGCTGTGCTGGAGCGCGTAAATCACCCGCCCTGGCAGAAGGCTCCCACAGAGCTGGGGCAGCCGCCGGCAAAGCAGCAGCAGCGGCAGCAGCAGCAGCGCAGCCAAGCGCAGCAGGCACAGACACCGCTGCAGCAGCAGCAGGTCAAGCAGCAGCAGCAGCAGCAGCGGCAGCAGCCGGTAAAGCAGCCGGCGTTGCAGGATCAGCCACCCCTGGCAGCCAGCCTAACCAGCGTGGCCAGTTGATGTGTGTGCAGTCGTAGCAGCTGCGCTGTCGATCAGGCGGAGCTGCAGCCCTGATCAGACGTTGGAACAGTAGACGTTGGAACTGACGCACCCTTTTCTCCCCCTCCCATCCATCGGGGTATGTATTGTAGCCCCCAGCGCCTCCCCTGGCTGTGCGCCGTGCTAGAACGGAGCTCTTAAGCTGCTCCTCCTTGCCCCCTCTTCTCACCTTGCCTCCTCCTGATGTTTCAGCCTGCGCCTTGCACTGCCTCCGCCTGCCCTCACTCAAGCCTGCGCTGCCCCACGCTGCTCTCTCCCATCTGTTATTCCTCTCCTCCCAACCGGCGTACTCAGAAGATGCACGCTGCCACCTGTCCTCGATGCCCCTGCACCCCCCTCCCTTCACGTCTTCTTTTCTTCCTCCCTCTCCACCCGCGTGTGCCCCGCTCTCTCCTCCCGCTCTCCATGCCCCAGTCACTCTCCCTTCCCGTTCTCCATCCCCCCAGTCGACCTCTCCCCCGCCTGCACTCGCCCTCCGAACCCCTCTCTTTCCGCTCTTCAACCCCGGCCCTCCTCCCCACCCCAAGGCCTCCCTGTTACCTCCCCTCCCCCACGGCTGCCTCCTGTTCCCACGTCCGCCCTCCACCCTCTCTGCACCCAACCTCTCCCGTCCCCCTGCTCTCTTTCTTTACTCCCTACGTCCACCCCGCCTTCCCCGCACCCCGGGGCTCTCCTCCCCTCCCCCTCCCCATTCCCGCTCCCCACTCCTCAGGTACCCTGCGTGCGTTGCCTTCTGCAGCCCTTCCCCTCATCACAGCATGTTACCCGTCACCTCCACCCCACCCTTCGCCCGCAGCCCCTCCTCTACCCCTGTTGTCTCCTTGAACGACTGTGTGTTCCCATGCCGGTGTGTCCCCATGCCCGACCTGCCTGTGCAATCAACTAGATTCCCCTGGTACAGCACACTCCGTGACGATGATGACGCTGCACACTCATGCCCTGTTGCTCAACGCCCCTACTAGGATAGTATCGTGTAAGCCGTAGTATCCTACTGATGGCTTGCTGCCGGTGATTGATACAAGGGCACACGCGCTGGGCAGAGGTAACAAGCAAAACAAGGGCAGGAGCTGGCGAAGCGGGCTGCACGTGCGCAAGCATGGGAGAGGGGGCATAGGAATAGAAAGGGGAGGTGCACGGTGGTACAAGCAAGGTCTCGAAAGTGTGTCAGCCCCCAAAACCAGTCGGGTCTAGGGGGCATCTGGTAGTAAAGGCAGGAAGGAGGACGACTGAAGTTCTGCCTTGGCCTGGCCACGTGCGTGCCAAAGCGCGCATGCCTGCGTGCCCGCTGGTGGGCGGAAGCCCGGCGGGCACCCCACGCCGCAGGCACAGCAGCCGGCACGGGGGAGCCGCCCCGCCCTGCGGGCCCGAGGCGCCGCTACTGCGTGCATGCTGCACACTGGATCGAGCCTGGGGAGAAAGAGCCAGACCAATGTAGCAGCGGCAGCAGCGGATCACCGCCCTGGGAAGAGGGGCGGGCTGCGGTGATCCTCTGGGTCCACCTCGGCCAGTGGCTCAAAGTAGGCCGCCTCGGCTGCGCTGCGCTGGGTGGCACCTGCATCAAAGGGAACAAGGTGAAAATACAAAATTGTGGTCAGAGGCCAGGGGTCCAAAGTAGGCCGCCTCGGCTGCGCTGCGCTGGGTGGCGCCTGCAGAGCACGGAACAGGTGAGCGAGGGGGGGATGGAGGTGGGCGGCGGTGTGGTCTCGGGTTCATGGGCGCAAAGGGGCAGTGCCGCAGTGCAGTGCCCATGCAGCGGTTGCGTGCGGCCAGCTTTTGCCATCCCTCCACCCACCACCTCCTCCCCTCTGCTGCCGGGCACTCACACCCCTCGCTCCCCTCTGCCCAGAGAGAGCGTCCCCCCCACCCAGCGCGCCCCACCTGTAAACTTGGCGCGCAACCAGTCCCAAGCGGAGATGACGAGGTCCAGAACCCCCTCAAAGGCGCGAGCCGCAATCGCTGCCAGCGGCATGAGCGCGTCGCCCGCCCGCTCCTTGAGGTGCGGCGGCAGGCAGTGGGTCCACACCACGCCCGCCACTGCCAGAAGGATGCCTGCAAGGGCGGGGGAGGGACAGAAGAGAAGGAGGGTGGGGGCAACAGGTGGGTTGAGAGAGCGGAGTGTGGGGCCTGGTAAAATGAGAAGGGAGGCTGTGAGGGGCAGCGCGGAGGCGGTGCCGGTGCGGGGTGGGCCGAAGGGCATGTGCGCCTTGCACGAGCGTATACCCAAAAGCCCTGGCTTCTCTTGACACGTGGTCAGCGCACGTCCATGCGCACAGCCACACAGAGACAGACACACACAAACACACATGCACACATAGCCTTCTTCCTGCCCACGCACCTGTGATGAGCACAAACATGAAGAAAGATTTGATGCCGCTGCCGCCGCCGCCGCCGCCGCCGCCGTGCTTGCCGCCGCCGCCCTGCCCGCTGCCCTTCCCGTCTGTGTCTGGGATTATTGCATTGACACTCGCACACTGGTCGGCATGCACCAGGCGCAGGTGCGTGCTGCTCATCTCATACCCACTGTTTTGCATGTTCTGCAGCGCATGCGAAGGGCAGGGCAGGGGAAGGGAGAGTGGGCGCATGGGCAAGGACGCGGGAAAGGGAGGGCGGGCACAGGGCAGGGCAGCATGGGCAGGCCTGGGGGCACACTCACGGCAGCATGGGCAGGCAGGGCGGGCAGGCGCAGTCAAGGCGAGGGAACACGCGGGCCTGATTGCATGGGAGTCCTTCACCCAACCTCACAGGAGGGTAGGGACCAGGGCTGCGACATGGCAGCAAGGCCCAGGCAGCGCCACAGCCAGTACAACATGGGCACACAACCAGGCGCACACCACACCGCCTCCTCACCGGGCAGGCCATGCAGGTGACGTCTGGCATCTTAGAGCAGGTGGTGCCGTTGCGCTGGAAGCCGTACTCACACTCTGCAGGCGGCAGTGGGCGGGTGGCAAGGTTACACAAGGGCGGGCAGCAGCAATGCAGCGGGCAGGCGAGGGAAGTGTGGCTGTATCGCAAGTTTTATTGCGGGTAAACAAACTGTACACACAAACAAGCGGCGCAGTGCGGCACATACTGCGCCGACTCTGCTGCACATAGCGGGGCATGCACCAACGCTTCTTCCCCTCGGCCCGCCCACCCGCCCACCCCCACCACATCACCCACCCGTGTCCGCCAGCGTGCAGTTGCACACCCCCTCCTGCTTCACTGCCACGCTGTAGCTGCCCGTGTTGAAGCAGCCGGCGTCCCGCTTGCGCCGCTGCATGCTGTACTGGGCACCCAGCAGGCAGGTGCCGGGCTTGGGCAGCGCCCACTGCTCATAGTCAGAGGAGCCGGCAGCGGCGTTGCAGTCCTGTTGTGCACAAAAGGGTGGCAACGGGGAGGAGCAGGGGGAGGAAGCAAGGGTTTGAAATTGCAGGGTGGTACAGTAACAGCGTGGCAAGCAATCCCGGCACAGTACACCTCAACCAGCTTGGCCCCGTGATGTGTGTGTACGGGCGGCACTTCACTCATCCCCCTCTCCAGGCCCCCGCAGTAAAGTTCGCGTTGTCGGGGAGCAGGCGGGCACCCGCCGGCCTCCCCCCTACTGCCCCTCTTGCATTGCACACACAACAAGTGTTGGCTCACCCGCCAGTCCGAGCCCAGCAGTTCGGTTACGTTGGCAGTCGACAGGAAACACAACGGCACCTGCCAGCCCCTCACCCCACCAGCCCTGACGAATGCACATGTCCAATACACACACATGCAACGCTGCACCAGTTGGCTCACCCGCCAGCCCGACCCCAGCAGCTCCTTGATGCCGACAAACATGCCTCGCCCCTACCCCCACCGGCACCCTTGTAGACTTAATCAGCACTTGCCTCACCCGCCAGCCCGAGACCAGCAGCTCATTGACACCAGCTGCAAAACAGGCCGCCACCCTTACCCCCCGACACCGTTCCAGATGTAAACAAACAGCACTTCACTCACCCGCCAGTCGGAGCCCAGCAGGTCCTTGATGTTGACGGGGAACATGCGGGCGGGGGGCGTGCTGCCGCCGGTGAAGGTGCAGTTGGGGTGGGTGGTGCTCTTCAGGCAGGCCTGGCCGTGCACCAGGAACAGGTGGCCGCCGCCCTTGGGGTCCACCCTGCACCCCCCATAGACGGCAAAGAGGGGGCAGGTAAGTTTTCGGCATTGAAGTGAGGCACAGTTAAAGTGCCTCTTGCAACTGTTGCACCCCACAGGGGCGACGGGCAGGCAAGCCACCATCAGAAGGCGGTGCAGACATGCTCTTGCAGCGGCGCACCAGGGGCAGGCGGTTGCTGCCTTGCCTGTGCACCATTCCCCATCCGGAGAATCGGGGAACAGTGCCCCTTGCCACCACCGCCACCTGCTGCTCCTTGCCAGTATGCCCCCCTGCTGACACCCCTTTGCCTGCGCAGCCCCCGAAACCCCTCTCCCTCGCAACACCAACACCCCGCACCTGAAGTTCTCCACCATTGCCCACCCAAACCCCACCCAACGTCACCTCACCCCCCACATCGCCACCCCGCCACCGCACCTGATGTTCTCCACCAGAATCTCCTCGGGCAGCGTGACATCGTGCCAGCAGGCGCCCTGGTCCACGCTGAACTGCACCAGGCTGGTGGGGCCCTCCGCCTTGTGGGGCGCCAGCACCACCAGGCCGCCGCTGTTGCCAAACTCGTAGATGCCTGGGTGCGGGAGTGGGGTCGGCACATACAGGGTTGAGTGTTGAGTGTTGAGTGTACAGAGGTTTGACGCCCGCCCCCTACCTCAGCCCCGCGCCGCTCGGCATCTTGACTGCTTGATTGATCGATCAATACGCCACACCACCCACCAGCCAAGAGCAACACGCTCGTTGAACCCTGTCTTCACACACAAATATCAAACGTGATTTGTTGACCAGCTGCCGCATGAAGGCGCCATTGTGCATGCTCGCCCAAACAGCGCGGCACGCCCTCCAGCCCCATGTCATGCTGCGACAGGTACATGCTCAAGGACAGCCCCCACGCTGAGGGAATCCAGGCGGTGTTACCATGGTGCTCACTCACTCACCCACATAATCGGCCACGTCCTCCCAGGTCAGCCCGGCATCTCGCGACAGATAGGTGCATGTGGAGCCCGACTTGAAGTCCAGGTGGGGGCCCACGTTGCCCGTGGCAATCACCAGGCCGGGGGTGCCCTCGTGCGAGTAGAAGTTGGGGCGGGGGCCTGCAGTAGATAGATGAGGGCGGGGAACGACAGCAAGATGGGGTGGGCTGAGAGGTGGGGGGGAGGTGGGCCATTACCGGGCTCGGGGTGCAGCATGCAATCTTGAATTGTGAGAAGAGGGTGCAGCACGCAATCTTGAATTGTGAATTGTGAGAGGGCGCAGCATGCAAGAGTTGTGGAGAGAGGGGGCAGCGGGGCAGTGCGCAGGCAGGACGTGAGTCCATCGAGGTGACAGATGGGGAGCGCCGGCAAGCAGCGCACGTCTTGCCGCCTCCCCGAGACGCACGCCTGCCCCGCTCTACCCAGCCCTGCCCGCCTGCCCAGCTCACATACCCACTGAGACCCCCACCTCACATGCCCTCCCTCTGCATGCATTCCACTCCTTCCCTTGCCTGCCCCCCAAGGCCCCACCTTCGGGGGCAAACCAGCTGGTGGGCCCGTGCAGGTGCAGGCGGCACTGCTCATCAGGAGATCCCGCCTTGCAGGTGTTGCACTGGGGGTAGGTGAAGCGCTCGGGCTTGGCCAGCGGCTGCCAGTCGCCGCCGCCGTTGAGCGACAGGCGCGTCTGCAGCAGGGGCGGGGTAGAAAGGGGGCGGGCAGGCAGGCGGGCAGGGCGTTAGGGGGCGCGCTTCAGGGGCCAGCTGCGCGGGGTTTTCTAGGAGCAGGCGGTTAGAGGTTGCAGCGGGCGAGCACAGCAGGAGCTCGAGCGGGCAAGCCAGCAGCCAGCGGCCCAAATGCACCCAGCCCCGCAGGGCCGGCAGCCTTGCCGCTCGCCGGTGATACACACCTTCCCCCATATTGGCTACACCCCGGCCAGGCACCCAGGTCCCCCCTATCCCTACCCCCAGTCACCTGCAGGAAGTCGGTGTAAGACCTGGCTCCCCCCATGGCCGCCTCGTCCACCTGGTTGGCAATGAACATGCCCTGCACGTCATTGATGCCACGCACGCAATCATGTTTGAGGTGAGCATCCCAACTGGTTAGAATAGGTAAAACAAGCGGGAAGGCGCCTGGCCACCTGGTTGGCAATGAAACATGCCCTGCAGTTAAGTGGTACAAGGCACGCCGCATGTTTAACTGACTTCGGGAGTCTCGAGTGGGCAAAGAAGATGACAAGCGAGGGAGCGCGCCGTCCACCTGGCCGGCAATGCATGTGCCCCATGCGCACTCCATTGCGTCCGGACAACAATGCAACCAGGTCATCATCAAGCCAGCTTGTAAACCACACACAAACACACACACAATCACACACACGCTAGAAAGAAGCAGACACAACAGGCTCACCGGCACCCCCTCCACGCGTGAGAAGTCGGTGATGAACTCCCGGCGGTACACGCTGCGCAGGCTGCAGTACAGGGGGCAGGGACGGGGGCCGTCCAGGCGGGTGAGCGGCACACACAGTGATGGGTCGATCGACGTGCAGAACGGCTCAATGGCAAGGCGCCCTGATGAGGGAAGCCAACCGCGTCCTGGCGTACATGCACCAACACTGCGGCATGCGGCTGCTGCCCCGCCCGCCCCAAAGGCGCCTCAAGTACCAGGCGAAAGCACAGGAGAAGGGTACAGCCGGACCTGACGGTGTAGAAGGAGTTGCTGCGTGCTTGCCCTCAAAGATGCACCTCTCAACAGACAGTCTCAACAGACAGAGAAAAGCGGCATGCTATTGAGAGAGAGGGCAGGCGCACCTGACGGTGTAGAAGGAGTTGTTGTAGGCCGGTGCATAGGCGTCAGAGGTGGGGGAGTCGGCCTGGGGGCCCTTGCTGCCCGGCTCGGCGTGGTCTGCACAGCACAGCACAGCACGGCACAGCAGGCCGCACGTTGGATGCTCTGGGGAGCAAAGGAAGCGGCGGCATGCAGTACACACCTGGCACCCCGTATCGCCTGGCTGGCACTCACGCCCGCCTGCCCACCCTGCTCCGCTCCATACCCACCCTTTGGCCAGGATTGCATGATCATAATCACCAGGTGGGGGCGGGACGGTCATGTAGCAAGCACCCCCCTTTCCCCCCCAGCTGACACCTGTCTCACACTACCGTCCAGCCCCACCCGCCCATCCAACTAGCACCCATCTGCCATGATGAAGGCTGCGTGCTCGTCATGCATGTGGATCATGCTGCAACCACCCCCCGCCAGCTGACACCCACCTGTCCTGCCCTAGAGCACCCTGTCAGCACCCACCTGCCAGGATGAAGGCTGCGTACTCGTCGTGCGTGTGGATCATATTGTACCCGTCGTCCTCAAGACCCACAGGCAGGCACACCTCCTGGAATTCGTCGCCGTCGGCGTCAGACACGTACATGGTGACTGCGGCACGTGGGGCGCGCACAGGAAGTGGAATGGGCACTGATGGGCAGGCGGTACACCTCCTGGAGCCGATCCCCATCTGCACATGCGCCACATGCTTGCATGATGGACGTTGCATTTGTGTGCTGCTTGTCAGGTCACGCCCGGCACCCTGCTGTCCAGCGGTGCGACGACGAGCATGTGTATTGGAGTAGCGGCATTGGTGCTGGAGCCGGCAGGAGTGCCACGCCAGGGAGACGTCCCACCGCCTTGCCAGGCAGCCGCGTGTTCCCCAGAGTGCCTACACTAGCTCACCACCTGTGTGCGTTGCTCTCCCTCCTCCTGTCTCCTTACCGCCCCCTGCCCCCCCCCTTTGTTCCGTCAATGTGTCGCCTGCTCACCTGTACGGCCCGTGATGCCCTGCTTGGGCGCCTTGCGCGGCTTGCCGTCGGGGCCCACCGGGCACTCGGAGGGAACTGCCAGGTACACCTTGTGCGCCACAATCTGCGGCAAACGACACCGAAAGGATGGTACCAGTTGAAGTACCGGACGAAGTACCGGACGGTTGAAGTACCGGACGAAGTACCGGTTGAAGTGATGGCACTGCTCGGAAATCTGTGTGCGCCACGATCAGGCAGGCGTTGAAGCGAGCCTTCGGCACTGCACACTCTGCTGTGCGCAGGACAGGACAGGCCCCCTCTGCAGCATCAACACACAGGCGCAGCCCCGCTGGGCCCACAAGAAACAGAAGGGGACTCGCCATCGCACCTCAAACAGGTTGCCGCAGGGCACCATTTTAACGACGGGCGACTTGAAGAAGTCGAGGGACACGGCGTAGTGCAGGTCCTTGTCCCAGCCGGGGTAGATGCCCTTGCCCTTCTTGCTGCCGGCAGAGGCGTACATGGTGGCGAAGATGGCCTCGTCAGGGGTGGGCTTCCCGGCAAACCTGGGGGGTGAAATAGAGGGGAACAGCAGACGTCAACAATTTGTGGGTGGGTGGGTGGCCGACTCCCAGCAACTCCAAAGCCCCATACCATCCCATCCCCATCCTGACTCCGCCCCCTTTCCCCTTCCCCACAACTCCCTCTGGCAGCCCTCGTCGCCGCCACCGCCACTCCCCGCCAGCTTGACCCTCAGCACATGTCCCTGCCTGCCCCTCCTCCCCTCACATGTCCATCTTGCAGCCCCAATCGTAGTCACGGAAGGACGAGATGCGGCCCTGGCTGTTGGCGGTCAGGTTGGTCCAGCTGGCAGCAAAGTCCTGGGAGAGGAAGAGGTCGTAGGCGCAGGCGGAGCTGCAGGCAAATGCAGGGTAGGGGACCAAGGTGGGTGGGAGAGTTAGATGGTGAGGACGTTAGATGGTAGCGCAGGCGGAGCTGCAAACGAGGGGACCATAAGAAAGGGTTGGGGGTCAGATTGGTAGTCCAGTCTGTGAATCCCAAAGACGAACATGGCACCATCAAGTCTCTTTCTCCAATGCTGCCCCACATCACCTGCAACTGTGCACACCGTTCACACCCTCCATACCTGCGGCATCCACAACGCCTCTCAACACCACTTTACACCCTCCATACCTGCGGCATCCACAACGCCTCTCAACACCACTTTACACCCCTCCATCTCCACCCAAACCAGCATACTTTCAGCACCACTGCACCCTTGCCAGGCAGCTGCCCTTCCCACCGGCGTGCACCCCTCAATCGTGCCGTCGCGTCCCCCCTCGCACCTGCGGCGGTCCACCAGGCACTCGTTGCGCCTCACCCTCGCCAGCAGCCAATCCGGCTGCCTCGGGTGCAGCCGGATCTCGTGTGCATACCCCTCTGTGTTCCCTGGGGTCGCCAGAGCCTTGAACGTAGCGCCATAGTCCGTAGAGGTGAAATGGTAGCGGCCCTGCAGGTGGAACCGGTTGGGGGCAGGGCAGGCTAGGCCCCATCGCGTAGAGAGGCCTGTCCAGTCCAGCCAGGGGGGCCTCAAGCCAGGTAGGCTATTATCAAAGTACAGTTCCCCAGCGAAGGAGTCATCGGCTCGCACCTTGCCCTGAAAGAGCAGCCTGTCTGGCTTCTTCTCGTGCCAGAACACCTCCATCACTCCTGTCATCGTCATGTTGCCCTGCCGGGGGTGCAGAGGGGCGGGGGGCAGGATACACAAGTGAGGCGCAGAAGCAGCAGCAGGGGCACGGCTGCAGCAGGATTCGTGTCCATGGGTATCGACAGCAGCAACAGCAGCAGGGGCAGCAGCAGCAGCAGTCAAAGCAAAGTTGCAGCAGCGGCAGACAAGGAGGGCGGCGGCGGCGGCGGCGGCAGCAGCAGCAGCCACTGCAGAACATACACGCGACATAAGCCGCTCCTGCCGAGAAACATTGCCCTGACGGGCAGCAGCAGCAGCAGTGGCAGCAGTAAGAAGTGAGGCAGCGGCAGCGGCAGCAGAGGCAGCAGCACGGGCCCTGTGGCGGCGCACCTGTGGCAGGGAGGCTGCGATTTTGGGGGTGGCATCTGCCCAGGAATCGTACGCCCCGTTCTTGTCTGAGCGCCAGAGCGGGCCCCCCGGGAAGCCGTCGACGTCCATTGTCAAAGCAAAGATGTACTGCGGAAATGGGGGGTGTAGTGTGCAGGGAGTGCAGGGCACCGTGAGTGCCGGGGCAGTTGCGGCAGGTCTGCCAGATGCTGCCACAAGTGTCGTGCACGTGCATATGTGGGTGCTGAACAGGCAGTCATGAGCAGGAGGCTGGTGCTGTATCAGTGTTGTACACAAAGTGGGCAGCACCCAGCACCCGAACGCAGGCGGGAGAGCTGCTCCCTTTCCCATCTGCCTCTTCTGCGGCTCTTCTTCAACAGAGGTGCAGCTAGGCGTCCCCACCTGGTCATTCACTGTCCCGTTCGGGCCAGCTGCCCAGCGCAGGTCGTTGATGCGAGAGGGGATCGAGACCTGCAGCAGATGCACAAGTACTTCCGGTGTGCGGCGGAGCAAGGTGCGGTGCACAGTAGGTCCGCACTGCTGCCACTTTTTACAACCCACCTGCACTCCCTTCATTGGAATTGCCACCACCACCAGCTGGACCCTCACAGCGTTCAAATTTCCCCCGCATACAGAGGACGGCGCGAGGCTGCAGGGCCTCCTCATAACCCAACGTTGTGCCAGCGGTGGCGGGAGGCTCCACTGCCGCCAGTGGGACAGTGCAGCCTCTGCGCTGCGGCTACAGGTGCCGCCCGTTCCCAAGACGATTCCCTGCCCCACACTCACCACTCCAAGCGATCCCTGCGTCGGGAAGGTCTTCTTCGTGCAGGTGCCCTCGCAGACCACCGCCGCGCAGGCCACCAGCGCCACTGCAAGTACCAGCCGCCGCATGGTGCCACAGTAGCCCTTAGGCCACGACAGGCCCCAAGAGGGGAGGAGCTCTGAAGACGCTCGGTGAATTTGGTGATCGCAAGCCCTCGCCTAGAAGCTCAGTCCGTCAGGTCGATTTTATTCAATTCACTGCTCTAATTGCCACTGCTGCCAGGGGCTTTGGCAGACTGTCAGCGAGTCTCTCAACTTTGCCCACGTGGCTGTGCCGGAATGCAAGCGAGGGCCCCGCATGCCCAATGTGCAATTTCTGCGCTCACATAATTCCCCTCTTTTTGCATCGCTGCCAGCGCTTCCCCTGTCAGTGCCGCCCCCACTCGCTTGCACGCAGCCGCAGAAGCAGCAACAGCAGCGGCCGCCATGCTGGCTCGGAGAGCCTTGCTCGCAGCGGGCGATGCCGTGATGCGAGCGGCAGCAGCGGCAGAGTGCAGCACCAGCAGCAGCGCGCTACCGGCGCTAGCGGCGGCCTGCTCGCGCTACAGTACAGCAGCAGCGCTCGGTGGGTGTTGCGCAGGGCGAGAGGGCAGGGCGATAGGGTTGGGTTGGCACTGCAGCAGCTGGTGCCGCCGCCACCGCCGCCGCCGCTGCCGCCGCCAGCCGACCTGCTCCTCAACCAGTGGGCCTGCCCTCTGCCCGCTTCCATGCAGAGCCGCCCACTCTGGTGGCAGAGATGCGAGGCCTTGCCGGCTCCATCCCCTCCACCAAGCTGCGGCGTGGCGGCAAGACGCCCGGCATCGTGTTTTCGGGGCCCGGCGGCGAGCAGCACCTGCTGGCGTTTGAAGCCAAGTCGCTGGCCCGCCTAGTCACCAAGCTGGGGCGCACAGCCTGGGCATGCTCTGTGTTCAACCTGCAGATAGAGACGGAGGACGGCAGCAGCTCGACTGTGCGAGCGCTGGTGAGCAACGGGCGCAAGGACTGGGGCATGGCGCGTTTCCGGGTGTCGCTGCGTTCGTGTGTTGCGGCCGCGCTAGCTGCTGGTGCCACTGTAGGTGCCATGCTCTTGAACTATCAAGCCAGCATTGCTGCCATCAAATGATGCGGATGCGCACGTGTTCCTTGTTCAGGCGCTGCTGGCATGCACCCGCTGCACCCTGGCACGGCTGGCTGGCTGGCATCGCCGGCCGGACACCTCTGCCCCGCCCTGCCCTACAGCCCCACACATCCGCACAGACCGGCACGCCTGCACCTCCACACTGTCCCACACGCGTACTACACCTCGGCCCTGCCCGCGCTGCAGGGGCGGCAAGTGCACATGACTGCTGACACGGACGCCATTGAGAATGTGACGTTTATTTACTGCCCGCCCGAGCGGCAAGTGCGGGTGGATGTGCCGCTGAAGGTGCGGGCGGCCATGCGGGGGGGTGACAGGGCAGCCAAGTAGTGGCGGGCGAGGACTAGTGGGCGGGGCTCGGCGTGCAGCTACCTTGTCATATGTGCCTGCCTGCCTGGCTACCCGCCCGCCTGCCTTCCTTTCCAGTACTGGCCTCTCCGCCTCGCTTTCCGTTGTCTGCCTGCCCCCAACACTGCACAGCCAGACCAGTTGGTTGCTCCCCTCCCCTGTCAACCCCATCCCCCCTGTGCCTCTGCCTGTGCCCAGGTGATTGGCGACGATGTGTCGCCGGGCATCAAGGCGGGCGGGCGCATCAACTGGATCAAGCGCACCATCCCCTGCATGGCCCGCGGCGACTCCATCCCCTCGGATTTCACAGTTGACATCAGGTGGGAGCTCACTACTAAGAACACTAGTTGATGCAGTGCTGCCGATGCATCAAAGGGCAGTGAATGTCGGCCTGGCGGGGCGGGCAGTGTTTGTGTGTATGCCTGGTGAGCGAGAAGCCTGTGTGTGTGTGTGTGTGCCGCTGTGCAGCAACACGCACCCGCTGGCTCAGCTGCTGCAGCCTCGGCAGCCTGGGGCATCAGTGAGGGACACACGGGGGTTCCAACCGCTTGGAGCTGCCCCTTCCATGCCTCACAGCTGCTCTTCATTGCCTGCTCTCCTCGCTGTGCAGCAAGATGGGCATGAACGACAAGCTGTTCTTCACAAACCTGGAGCTGCCAGAGGGTGCACGGCTGCACCACTCGGTCAACACGGCCCTCCCCATCCTCAAAATTGCCAAGTGATGAGGTGGCGCCGCCAGCTCAGCTCGAGGCGCCGCCAGCTCAGCCTCGTGATTTCCAGCTCGCCCCACTGGCGGCCAGCGCTGCAGCTGCAGCTGGAGTGCTGCCGTGACACAGTGGTCACCCTCCCGGCAGAGCCGCATCCCCCGGGCGAGGCAGGCCGCTCAGGCTGACGCCAGGGCTCTGCCCAGCCTCTGCATGCCCCCCCCCCGCTTCTACCAACCCTTGCTGGCATTGATTGCCTAACTGTTTGCCTAATCGTTATTTGTTGCACACTGCAAGTCCTGACTGCCAGCTGCAGCTTTTGACAGTTGAGTGGGGGGACACGGCTGACTCGCGTGACTAAATGGGAATGAGGGTGCATGTGGTGATGATGCAGACAGGGGTAGACAGTGACGTGGCACAACAAACAGGCACGATGGGCCAGTGGAGAAACGAAGGGGATCAAGAAGGGGATAGCGGCCTGCTTTAACATACGCTGGCATGTGGATGCAGGCAGCGGCCAGCGCATTACTGATAAGGGTTCATGGGAGGGAAGGCCCGGCTTATTGTGTCGACTTCACGGTTGCAAAGCGCATCCTTTGCGGTGCCATCAAGGGCACCAGTAACAGGGGGGAACATCCTGGGTGCAATCATTTTTGCAACCGCTGGAGCCTTGGGTTGCGGTTGCACTGGGCGCCAGGGCGCCACGTGCCGTTTCCATTGCACAGCCGAGGAGCTGGCAGAAGGCGATGCGCCCCCGGCTACCGCCGCTGGAAGCTGACGTACTTAAGGAGCAGGGAAAAGCCGAGGCGGAAGAAGACAGCGTAGGCAAAGACGATGAGGAGGCACCACCAGATGAAGTCAAAGTGGTAGTCAAAGTAGCTGCAGGGGGAGGGAGAGGACATGGGGTGCGGCAGGGGAAAGGTGATGGAAAGGTGATGTGAGGGACGGGCGGGCGGGAGGGACGCCACACACACATGCGCCCCCGAGCCCTGCACACCAACCGGCATCGCCTGTTTGAGGGTTGCTTCATGCGAACGGCAGAGGGTGCCACGAGATCGGGGGGCGGGCTCGTTAGGAGTGCCATGCCACGCCACTCTCACAAGGTGCACAGGAGTGCTGCCATTAAGTGGCACTCACAAGGTCATGAATTTTCCCACGGTGGTCCACACGTTGCCAAACACCAGCATGGGCACCTCGCTGTCGCCCAGCTGGCTGCTGCCTGCGGGAGGAGGGGCCGGCAGGCCAGGCAGCACGCACAGCGCAGCACATACAGGGACGTTGAGGTCGGGCGGTCATGGGCGCGCGGCCTGCAGCCTTGCAGGCGGCCACAACAACATAGGCTGCAACACTACCATCATCAAAGGCAAAATTTCGTTTGAAAGTCCGCAGAACTAGCAGGACTCGACGGCCTGCACCGCGCCTCAAACGCACGGCCAAAACAGGAGCCCCGGGGCACCACAGCGGGCACAGCATGCCCCGCAGCCACTCACCCAGCCCGTACAGTATCCACGTGGTGGGGGACACGCGGTTGAGCCACTTCCACCCTGCAGGGCAGAGGAGCGGAGTGGGGGCAGAGCTTAGCAGAGCGGGAAGGGGCGTGCATGCTTGGCGGGGCAGGCGGGCGCAACATCCAGCGTCCAGCTGGCACGCCGCTGCAGATTAGGCAGCGCCTGCCAACGCGCCCTGCATGTCACACGCTGAGACAGGGGGCGCACGGAGCGCCGGGCACCCATGCACAACAGATGTCACGACCGGCCATTCTCCATGCACCAGCACTGGGTCAACTCACCGACCGGGATGGCGGGGTAGGGCAGCAGGAAGCCGTTTGTGATCGTCCAGATCTGGTTCAGCGATGCCGCCAGCTGCAGCACTCAAAACACAGCACCAGCGGGCAGCGAGACCAGTAGTCAGCCTGGGCCACGTCACTGACATGATGCCAGAGGCCCAAGCCCACACCGGCGTGCGCTCCACAGGATCCACCACCTTGGAAGTGCGCCGGGCAGTGGGGGCATGAAACTAGCACCCACTAATGCAGGTGTCGTTGCCACTCCTCGCTCCTCACGCTGAACAACCCCCCACAGGGCACGTTCTCCCGAGACTGTTCGGTAGTTCAGTAGTTAAATTTTTAACCAATCCCGTCCCTCCCCCTACCAGCTGCGCCATGAGCTGATTGGGTGTGGCAGCCACCAGGAACTGGCCACATAGCGTGTACATCATGAGAGTCACGCAGTACATGAGCAGGAAGTACTGCAGATTGGGGGGCGGGCAGCAAAGGGGGGGCAGTGCGTGAGGAAACAATATTGTGGAAGGGGGTGGGGTGGGAGGTACGTAAGTTCGGGTCGGGAGGGAGACCAGAGTTGGGGTGTCGTCAGGAAGGGTGGAATGGAACATGTGGGTGGTTGGGAGCGAGAATGAGCGGCTCACGCACAGCAGCAGAGTTGCAGCCAGCTCGGCACACCGCCTGGCCAGGCCCCTGCAGTCCCGGAGCGCACTGCGCCCCGTCCCCGCCCCCCGCCCCCCGCCGCCAGACCGGCACACACCAAGTACTTCCACCCGGTGTGCGAGAAGTGGACCATCCAGTAGACGATGTTGATCATCACAAGGGCCTGCACCAGGAGGTATGGCACCTGCAGGGGCGGGGAGGGGGCATGGGACGCCAGGACAGGGGACGAAGTAAGACGCGGGCTTTGGGCAAAGGGCCGGGCAGAGTTGTGGAGGCCCCAGGTGCTTGATGGGAGAGCGCGGCTGAGATGGCAAAGCATGCTGAGCACGATGCAGCTGATCAGCTCAGCTGGCATGGCGTGCTGAGCTGGCGTCCCAACATGTGGGGGGCGCACCTCTGCCAGGCCCAGAGCCAGCGAGTAGGGTCCTGGAGAGTAGAGCATCGCCGCACGCTCTGCAGCCAGGCAGGGGGAGGGCAGCCGACGCAGCCAGGCGGCTGTCAGCATGTTGGCGGGGCAGTAGTGCAGAGCACAGCAGGCAAAGCGCTCCTCCCAGCCGAGCCGGCAATGGGTCCCTGAAGAGGACCAGGTGCTGTGAGCTGTGAGGGTGCGCACCTCGGTAGAACACGACGCGCTCCGCTGCAATCAGCGGCTGCACCGTCATGGCATTGAACATGCCTGCACCAAATACAGGGCAGGAAGAGGGGTCCAGGCGCGGTGAGTGCGCACATGCACTGTTGCATAGCGCTACCTGAACCATCAGCTCCGTCGTGTGCAGCGCATCTGATGCTCCAAGCACACACATGCCGGCGGCAGGCCAGGAACCTTGCCCACCAATGACAACCGGCGGCAGCCCATGCACCCTGCCCGCCCTTGACGGCAGCACAGGCGCCCCGCGGCCCCCCCCAGAACCTGGCAGCAGTGCAGCACCCTGCCGGCAGCCCAGGCAGCCTGCCCACACTTTGGCAACCTGGCGGCAGCGCAGGCACCCTGCTAGGCCACTCGCCAACTGCCGGCAGCCCAGGCACCCTGCCTTGCTCACCCATGAATATTGCTGCCGAGAAGAGCAGGCCCATCACATTTTGCACGTCGGCTATGGAGGCGGGGGCAGTAATCACGCCCTGCTCCCGGTACGTGATGCCTGCAGCGGGTGATGGGAGACGGGGAGGCACGGAGCTCCGTGGTCACACGCGACAGGGTGGTCTGTGTCACCCTGGCTCGGTCAGCTGGCGTCAAATTGAAAGCATCTAGAGGAAGCTGTGTCGTCTTCCCTCCCCTGCAGGTTGCCTTCACCGACGAGGAGCAGCCGCACACAAGAGCGGGCACCGGAGTGAGGGGAGCAGCTGCGCTGATGCCCAGTTTGCTGCTGCACATGTCAGGCCCCCTGCCCCCTCGGCCCCGGTCCCACACACGAGGACCTACCATAGATGAGAGCGATCACCAGCGTCATGAACAGGCGCACAAAGTCTGCAGGGCACGTGGCAGGGGCATAGGGTTTAGGGTTTTAGGGTTTAGGGTAGGGGTTTTGGTGTAACACGGTTGCGCGCCGACAAGCACGGCTGCCACTCTGGCTGTGCGCGCACACGACACGTCCAGGACGCCCCAGCGCACCCCGCCCTGCCGGCACTGGGTCCCCTCACCACCGTCTACCCCTTCCCTACCCCCGCCTGCGACCAAGCCCCCACTCAGCGCACTGTAGACACTCACTGTAGTGCGGGGACCGGTAGTAGACAAACACAAACTTGCGCAGCAGCATCCAGCGCTGGGTGGCAGCAGACGCAGCATACTCGCTGGTCACTGTGAGCGGGTGGTGCGCCGCCAGCCCTGCTGCTATGAGCCGCTCTCCGGCAGCGCCGTTCTGCCGGCGCAGCGCGCTGGACTGCGGTCACCGGGGTAGGTGTGAGGCGAGGTGGGGGGGCATTGTTGTTACGTGTGGTGGTGAGGAGGGGTTGGGGGGATGCAGTGAAAGGCGCTACCGAGGAGGCTGTGGTGAGCTGGTGTGCGCCTGCACTCTATACTCTGCCTGCTCATTCTGCCATACCTGGCTGCTCACACGCTCGTTGCCCCACACACATGCATGCCCACGTCCCCTCGCGCCAACCAGCCTTCACCTCGTACACCGCTGGGAAGTCCACGTCAGCAGCATCGTAGATGGTGGCCATGCTGCCCCCCGTCACCTCCAGCATCCTGCGGGGGAAAACAACCCGGTGGGATGGGTGTTGTGTGCGTGGAGCACAGAAACAGATCAGGTCGGCCGGCCGGCTGGCTGTATGTGTGTATATCATGCGGTGGGAGCAGAGGCACGACTATGGCCTTCCAGCTTGAGCGGCAGGAAGATGCCACACCAGCAAGACTTGTCTTGTCGTTCATGGCACACATCCCGACACGCCCGCTCGTCCCTTGCCCCGCCCAGCGCACCAGGTGGCGGGGTTGCTGCCCGGGCGGATGGGCGTCACTCCCGGCTGCCCCTCCAGGTAAGCAATGAGATCCCCCGACTCCAGCCCCAGCGGACCGAAGTAGCTGACCCTTCCCCCCAGCTGCATCAACAGCAGCGTGTCGAAAGACTCAAACAGCTGCAGCCAGGGGGGAGGCCGGGCAGGGGGAGGGGGAGTGGGCAGCGGGGAGAAGGTCAGGGTTTCAAGGTGTGTCCGCCCAGGCCGCGCAGGCGTGCTGGGTGGTGGTCAGGCAGAGGCTGCTGGGCTTTCATCCAGAGCAGGTGCATGCTCCTGGCCCGGCTGCATTATGCGCAAACAGCGCTGTATCAGCCGCGCAAAGTGGCGTGCTCTGCGCCGGGCACGAACCTCGGTGGAGGGCTGCACAAAGCGAGAGGGAAGGGGGAGCAAAGGCCCATCAGATGCTGTCCATATTGGGACGGTGATGCAGGCTGCTCGCATGGGGGCTAGGCAAACGCCCATGATGCGCCACCAGTCTGCACCCCAACTTTCCTCCCCAGCCGATGCTCCTGCCCACCAGAAAGGGCCTGCAGGCTGGCCTCGTCACCTGGTGTATGGTCACCACCACGGTGCGGTTGCTCTTGGCAACATTCTGAATGGCCCGCATCACAATGGCGGCTGCGCGTGCATCCAGCCCAGAGGTGGGCTCACTGCACACAAGGCGGGGCAGGCATAGTGGGGGCGGGCGGGGGGGTCAGCTTTGGCAGGCCGTGGGTGGGCTCGCTGTGCAGGGTGGCAGGCGGGGTGGGGGGTGGGGCCGGGCCGGTCAGCTGGCAACGGCACATTGCTGCCTAGATACACGCAAACACACTTGCTGTTCAACCCATGAACAGCCGACACGTCAGGGAACAGCCCCCCACTGCGGGGGCAGCCCCCGGAGCCCCCCACCACCTGGTCACAACCGTGCGCTCGAGGGGCAGCCCTCGACACCCGGCCCTGCCCACTGAAGCTGATTCCAGCAACACGAGTGCCACCTGTGCACTTACTCCAGCACAGAAACATGACTGCCACCTGTGCACTCACTCCAAAAACATGACTGCCGGCGCCGCCACAAGTTCCACACCGATGCTCAGCCGCTTGCGCTGCTCCACGCTGAGCCCCTGCCCGCCGTCCCCCTCCCCCACGATGTTGTGCTGCAGCTGCGTGAGCTCCGTCATGCCCAGGACCTGGTCCACCAGCAGCTGGACCTGCGGAAGGGGGCAACACCGGATGGGAGGGCACGCAGGGTGGGTGAAGGGAAACGCATGAAAGCGTGGAGATACTGTGCTGCAGCTGCGTCAGCTCGGCCATGCCCAGGGTCCACCAGCAGGCTGGACCTGCACGGGGATGGGATGGCAAGAGGAGGCAGCAAATGTGAGGCCCAGGCCAAGGGGTGCAAGCTCAGTTGGGGCTGAAACTTGGTCCACCAGCAGCTGGACCTGCGGAAAGGGTGAAGGGGGGAGCCAGGCCAGGACGGGGTGGGTGAGAGCAAAAGCATGCAAGGATGCAAAGGCTGTGCGGCAGCTATTGAGCGTTACCGTGTCCAGGGTTTTGGTCCACCAGCAGCGGAGCCTGCAGGGGAGGAACACAAGTCAAGGGGCAAGGGGTGGCAGAGAGGGTGAGGTGCCAGCAGCCAGTGCACACTCTGCAGTACCCCTGCTCGCTCCATGCCACCACGCTTCACCCGGCTCGGCCTGCCCCGGACCCCGAGCGCCCAGCTCAACCCTTCCCAACCCAACCCAACCCATCCCCAACCTCGCCCACCCTCAGTGCCAACCCAGCCCAGCCCAGCCCACCCTCTGACCTCGCCCATTCCCCCTAGCTTCACCCCCGCCCCAACCCTGCCCCTAACCCCGCCCCACCTTGTCCATTGGGATGTCTGCCGCCAGGCGCAGGCGCGCGCTGAACACCAGCGACTCCCGCACCGTGGACCGGCCAGAGTGGATGTCCTGAGGGGGGCGGGCCGGGTGGGGTGGGCAAGGTGGGGTGAGGCCAGATAGACGGGAGGGCAGGCGGGGGTTGGGATGGGGTCAGGGAGACGGGGGGGCAGGCGGGGGCAAGGCGGGGGCAGGCGGGGGCAGGCGGGGGTTGGGATGGGGCGGAGCCTTTCTTGACGCCAGTGTGCCGGCACGGTTGGTCGCCCACTTGCCTGCGGTGCCCTGCTGCTCCTCAGCCAGGGAGCCATGCCCCGCCCGGCCTGCCCACCCAGCCACCCACCTGCTGCTCCACATAGCCGCACACCCGTGACCAGGTGGCCTGCACCTTGGTGTACCTGCATGGGGGGTGGGCGGGAGGGGGGTACGACGAAGTGATACAAAATTTCTCAGTGTTCGTGCAACCCAAGCCAGCTCTGACCAAGGCATGCACAGCACTGACGATGACGGGAGTTCACAAGTCTACACAGCGCTGTCTGTCGCCACCTGTGGCGCATCACGCTGCTGCCTGCCCAGTAACACTAGTAGGCAAAGCCACCGTGCCGTGTTCCGTGCCGAGGCTCTCACCCATTCACGAGGATGTCCCCCCGCAGCAGGCCCACCGTCTTCCTGCCCAGCACGCAATCCATCAGCGTGGTCTGCAGCCGGATGGGAAGCATGGAGCGACCACAACAGCCAGGCACTGGGGTGTGAGCGTGGCTGCGAGAAGAGACGAGGAGGCACAGCATGCAAAGCAGCCGGCCCGCGAACCCCTTGCTGGCAGGCATGCAGCTTTCATGCCCTTGCTGCTCATGGGGGTCAGCGGAGCGCGGCATGCACAGCAGCCGGCCCGACACCCCCCTGCTCTTTTGTCAGCCATCCACATTGCACACACACACCTTGCCGGCGCCACTGCCCCCCATGAGTGCCATGAGATCGCCGGGCACCGAGTAGAAGCTGACGCCTGCGGGGTTGGGTGGGCGCATGGCAGCGGTGGGCAATGGGCGTGCTCACTGTGCAGCACTGCAGTCGGCGCTGGCCATGCAGGCAGGCAGGGCGGCTGAATTGCAGCCGGCAGGCATGTAGACAGGATCGCACCAGGCGGAGGCAGCCTGGATCGCTGCCAAGTGCAGGCTGTCTGCCAAAGAAACAAACTTTACAGGACGCCTCCGGCATGGCGCACCCCGCAGCAGCCCCTCCTTCAGCTACCCTCCCAGTCATCGCCGTTCCATGCCTAGCAACAATCCCCCCCTGCCTGACTCACCCCTCAGCAGCTCCAGCTTGCCCGCAATCTCTCGGTCGTCGCTGTGCCGCACCACGTTTGCCGCCTCGCCATGGCTGGGGTCTGCCACGTAGTACCTGCGGGTCAGTACGCAGCAGTACACATTGAGCTCAGCAGTACACGTAGCCAAGAGGGCGAGGGTACATATGGACAGGCAGCCAGGGTGAGATGAGACAGATGCCGGCGGAAAGGTGAGGCAGCCCTCAAGCGGCAGCCAGGCGGTCTCCCAAACAAGGCGGCCGCTTGTGCTCTCATCTAAGGTCCCGGCAGATGAGCGTGATGGGAGTGAAGGGCACCGCCACCTGCTCATGGAGAAGGAAAGGGAAGACATGTCCCAGTCTGAGGGTCAGAGCTTGAGGACATTTTTAAATGTGAACGTTGCAAGAGTCAGTCAGAGGCACCTGCCAGCGCCACAAGGGCTGCCACAGCCGCGCTCACCTGCTCAGTCTGCTTCTGTGCACTGCCGCTGCCGCCCTGCCCCGTCATCGTCAGCGCTGGCCCCGCATGCCGCGCTGGGTCAATGGTGGCGCCCGCTGTCTCTGCTGCAGGCGGGGCGCCCTCTCGGACATCCGCCTCCGGTTCTGCTGCTGCCACTGCTGCTGCTGCTGCTATGGTCACTGGTATGGATGCTGCGGCTTCTGCTGGGGGCCTGCCTGCCTCCTCATCCTGCTGCTGGGAAGAAGCAGAGCCCGAGGAGGGTGCCACTGCACAACAGGGGGGGTACGCAGGATAGCAGGATTGGCTGCGTGAGCTGAGGCTTAAGCAGTGCTCAGGCAACACCGGCATGTGCACTGGCCTGCTGCAGTTGAGGCAACGTCCATGCTTGTATTAGCACTATTGAGTTGTGACCGTTTGTGCCCCTGCCCGCTCGCCTTCGGGCGTGGGTGGCAGCATGCGCCGGAATGTGACGTTGGCAACGGCAAACTTGAGCTGGTGCTGCAGACGCGTGAAGATGCCGCGCGACGTCTCCCCCCGCTTCTCCGCCTCGGGCACTGCGTGGGGTGGGCACCAGGGGTGGGCAGCAGGGAGGCATGGGCAGCAGCAGGGGAAAATGGGAAGCAGAGGTGTGCAGCAGGGAGGCGTGCGGGACGAGACAAGCGGCATGCCCAGGCAGTGGCAGCAACGACAGAACGTGGGAATGCAGCACGGGGCGGACTGTGTGCGCCATAGCAGCCTGCACTTGGGCAAGCTGGACAGTGACACTGCTGCCCTCTCGAATCCCGGCAGGCGCCGCTCAGCAGCACACCGACCTGTTGGCTGGGGTGCGGGCGGGTTGGTGAGGCGCAGCGCCAGCGAGGCGCCTGCTGTGTAGACCAGCAGCATGGCCCACAGGAAGCCCACAGCGCCCCAAATGTAGGCGTGGCTGGGCAGGAAGCCAAAAGGCTGCACATGGGTGGGGCCAGGAGGCGGGCCAGTGGCCGTAAGGGCAGAAAGGCCAGAGAGGCAGTCTGTGCAGCAGGATGGCTGCCTGTCTGCCTGCCTGCCTGCCTGCCGGGTGCACTGCTCAGTCGCAACAGGCGCCTCTTCACCCAAGCAGGCGGTGTGGCGGGTGGACCAACCATCCACAGCCAAAGCATTCAGAACTCCCCTCCCCTCCCTCCGCCCATAAGCCCCTGACAGACCTCCATGATTGTGTCGCCCGCTGTGATGCCCGGCGCCACCTCATACTGCCACCGCTCCGCCGTGAGCTCATTAATCACCAGAGCACGGATGGCCCAGGACTGCAACACCCAGGAGGGGCGCAGTTGTGCATGTCGGTAGATGTGCAGGCGAGCCGGCCGGCCGGCAGGCACTGTGGTACGCGCTAGTCACTAGTCTGAAGCTCATGCCATGCAGAGCGGTCAAGCGAGCTGCGGGAGCGGGTGCTGGCTTGCACGCTGCTGGCACGATTGCCACACTGGCATGGGAAACACCGTGCCGCGTGGTGTGCTGGATTACCATGGGGTTGAGCCTGCAGGCATGCCATACAGAGGGTCACAGGTGCGAGGGCAGAGGGTCAGGACAAGAGCGAGCACAGATGGCACCAGAGTACTGGCGGACCGCGGCAGGTACGGGAACTGTACAAGTACCATGTTCCAGGTACAGTACGAGTGTCAGTGTCGTCAGTCAACAGTCAATCAGCAATGCAACATTGAATGCAACAGACAGCCAGGGAAAGCACGGCAGGCTCACCAGTACAGCCAGATCATGTAGGGAGGGATGGAGGGGCGCACGATGGAGAAACCTGGAGGAGGGAGGGGCAGGACGGCACGGCAAGGGCGAGTCAGGCGCCGGTGCGCTGTGCAAGGTGAGGCTTGCAGCGAGAAGTGCAGCGGCCACTCGCTGCCAGGTCGCACCTCTGCTTCACTGGCAGTACCGCTCCGTAGGGCGGTTCACACGTGGCAACCTGGAGCTCCAGTGGGCGCGCTGTCTGCCTTCCCTGGTGCATACACCTCCCCTTCTGCACTGCCGGCACCCCCAGCAGTCGGTTGACCTCACCCCGGCCCACCCACCCACCGTTTGTGACAATCATGAGCAGCAGGATGAGCATGGCGGTGGAGTTGGCCATCACCTGCGTCTTGCCAGCGTACCCGATCATGCGGAACAGGCCGGCTGCGGGCAGGAGAGGCAGTAGTGAACGAGGAACGCGTGTGGGGCAGGAAACATGAGCAGTGGTGGAGTGCGGACAGGTGCGGTGGTGGTGGGTCGAGGGCACGCAAGGGCACAAAGAAGGGCAGGGCCTGTTGTGAGCAACAGGCGAGCTGCAAGGGGCTGGCAGCGGGGGCGTGTCAGGAGAAGGCCAGGGGACATGCAAGCAGGAATAGAATGACCTGGCCCTGAGTAGCACCATCGTTGCCTGCCTCCTGGGCCTCAACACGCTCTCGCCCTACCCTGCCACAGCACCACAGCACCCCTCTCCTCACCCAGGCAATTGCTTGCTGACCAGGCCACCAGCAGATAGATGAAGAAGTTGTCGGCTGTGCGGGTGAGTCCCGAGATCTGCAGCAGAGTGGGTCGGGTCGCCAGTTCATGGCCAGCCATACCGCGCACAGCAGGCAGCACAGCAGGGCATTGCACGCTCGCCAAACAAACCGACACAGTTAGATGCGCACTCCCAGCAAGTGCCAATGCTGCACAGCTGAACCGTTGAAGCAGCTAATTCTAAAGGCAGGCGGCAGCCCTGCTGTGTTGCCCACTCACCCAGTACACGATCAGGCTGAACACGATGGATTCCACCGTCGACTGGGGCAGCTGCGTGATGACTTGTGCCAGGGCAAAGGCCCAACTGGGAAAGAAGCGGTTGTCTCGCTGCAAGGTAGGGGGGCGGGGCACAGTCTTGATGGCTGCTTTCAAAGGCAGGGGTACCCGTGCCCACGGGTTGGTGCGAGAAACCACAGGGGCCAGGTGTCGCCCGCATGATGCACAGCTGTCCCTGCATCTGCCCGTGGTACCGCCGCCTCTGCCTTGCCCTTTGACTCTCGCACTCCTTTGCCCATATGCCTGCAACCTCCCCCCCCCGCACCCTGTGCCCCACCTGCTTGTAGAACGTCGGCTTGGACAGCTGCGCAAACGCCAGCTGCGGAGCCGAGTTCATGCTGCGGGCGGGTGGTGGAGGAAGACAGGGGGAGGACTCAGATTGAGGAGGGTTGCTGGGCTTCAACACAGGGGACAGCACAGGTGGGGTGGAGTGCAAGTAGCAGCGTCCGATCATGCCGAGTAGCAGGCAGGCAGGCAGGTGGGCCAGCAGGAGCAGGCCAGTTGCCAGCCAGCCAGCAAAAGAGCAAGCGCATCAGCTGCCGCAGCGGCCTCACGAGAGGAAGATTGCCGACAGCAGCGTACAAGAGAGAGATGGCGGACAGCAGCTCACGAGAGGAAGATGGCCGACAGCACGCAGACGGCCACCGCGTTGCGCCCGTCCTGGGGGGTGGCATCCACAGTGGCAAACATGCTGGCAACTATGAGGCCCATCACGGTGGTTTGCACCACTCGGGCTGCAGGGTGGCAGGTGGCAGCGTGGCAGCAAAGAGGGGAGGGGCGGCGGGTGGTCGATTGAGGAGTGTGCAGCTACATCACGTGCGTGGGAGTGCAGCCAGTTGCTGTGCAGGCAGGCTTTCTAACAGAAGTCTTGTTGGAGGACCGCATGAGAGCCGCTGCCGTCGCATGCAGATGCAGGGGATGGCAGCGGCGCACGGCAGTAGGTAACACACCAGCACGCACCGATGTAGAAGTGTTTCATGCGCAGGTTGAGCAGGAACTGGCGCTGCACCACCTCCCGCACCAGCACGCGCGCGCTGCAGGGCAGGCAGGGAGGCAGGGGCAACGTGGGGTGGGGGTGAGTTGGCGTGTGGCCGGTGCCAGGTGCCGCCAGCGTGGCACAGCAAGCATGTCAGTGCTGCCAGGAGTCAGCAGGTGCACGCGCAGGAAAGCGTGCCAGGGCAGAAGCAAGCAAGTGGCTCCTCTTGTCATGCAAGATTCCCAGGCCACATCCTGCCAGGCGCACCTGTTGCCATAGGGTGCGGTGTGCACCGCTCTGTCCGACTCTGGGCTGCGCTGCAAGGGTGCATGCTCCAGCTGGTGCAGCACCGCCTGCCCCTGCTCCGTCTGCTGCCAGAACACTTGGCGCATGTCGGCCACGGAGGTCAGGAGGAGGGTGGGCGGCCGCGCCAGCAGCGCGGCAGGCGCGCGGTCAGCCTCTGCGGAGGCAGGGCAGGCAGCAAAGCGTGGCGAAGAGCGTGACAGGCGCCTTGGTGCCAAAACAATCCCACTGAGCTTCGCACACAAGGACGGCAGTTGTGTGCGTACACACGCTTCCTGCCAGGGCCCGCTTGACATCACACCCTTGGCAGTACCTGTGAGTCCGTTGGCCTTCAGCAGCTGCCTATCTGCGTACAGCCACTGCCCAGCAGGCGTCGTCACCTCCTGCAGCACGCAAAGGGCACCACACATGGCTTGCGTCTTCAGGGGCAGCCCGGGCCCAGCTGCTCACATGCAGGCCCATGCAGCATGTCCAGTGCAGCACACAGCCGGTACCAAGCCCTGCCGCCCAGCCCAGCAGGCAGGGCAGGGCCACGGCGTGCTTGCCTGGAGGAAGCTGCCGGGGTCCTTGCGGGTGGGGCACACAAAGTGCAGGCGGTGCTGGAAGTGCGACAGCACCTCGGACACGGGGCCGCTGCAGGCAGGGCGGGCGGGCGGGCAGGTAGGTTGGCAGGGAGGCAGGCAGGTGAGTGGGCCATGCAGGCAGGCAGGCGGTCGGGCAGGCGGGAACATGGTGAGGAGTGCACTGGAGCTGCTTGGGGCAGCACGCAGATGAGCAGGCGAGCAGAGGCACACATGTGAGCGGCTCCCTGCGCTTACTGGTAGATGACGTGACCATCGGTGAGCAGCAGTATGTCGTCAAACAGCTGGATGACCTCGGGGGCGGGCTGCAGCAGTTGCAGGGTTGGAGGAGCAGGGGAGCAGGGGGGGTGCAGCGCTTGGCACTCATGAGCATAGGTCGAGCTTAGCTGAGGTGCTTCACATATGGGAATAGCTATAGAGCAGGACGCCTGCGCCTTCCGCAGCAGTCCAGGCAACCGGTGGCCCACACATACACAGTGGCTCAAAACGTGAAGAAAGCGTGAGGGCGAAGACATGCAAGCGCCCCACCTGGAGGAGCGAGATGAGGAAGGTGCGCTTGAGGGCGTGCGTCACATCCCTGCGGGCGTCCGCGGCGGGCAGGTGGGCGCATCAGGCGGCAGGCATCCAGCTGTGGCAGCAACAACTACAATATTGCAACCCCCGCTCCTGACCCGGCGCAGATCCCTTTTTGTTCATGGTTAAAAGATATCCAAGTATAACATGTGCGCACCGGAAGGTCTTGATGACCGAGTAGGCGGTCGCGCTGTCCAGCCCCGTGCTGATCTCATCTGCGCAAGCAGCAGCAGGTGGGGGCGGGGGCATGCATGTTAGGCTGCGTGTTACATGCCAGGAGAGCTTGCAGTTGCTCGCTGTTGCTCGCTGACGGGCCCAGGGCTTAGCATCAAGTCGTGCATGCATTGCCACCTCCCCAACTGCCTGAGGCCCATCACACTACCGGCGGCTGTGCTCAATGCCGCCAACCCTGCTACTCATCCCTCATTCCCGCCCTCATGCTGCACGCACCCATGAACGCCACCGGCTGCTGCCCCACAATGATCTCAGCAGTGGTGAGCCGCTTGCGCTCCCCGCCGCTGATGCCGCGCTGCTCCGTGGATCCCACCAGCGTCTGCGTGGCATGGCACAGCGCGCACAGCACGCACAGCACATGACGAGCCGTACTCACGGATGTGCTGGTTGCGACGCCAAAGCAAAGAGTGTGCATCATGTGCCTGCTGTCCTGGTGCAGGCATGCTGGCAGGGACCACCCTAAAGGCAGGGCGCACAGGGTTCATGAGCACGGTCAAGCTCGGGAAAGGAGGAGCCCAGTCTTTTGCATGGTCCGCACCTGGGCCGCGTGCGCCAGGCCCATCAGGCGCAGCACAATGTAGGGCGCCAGCCGCTGGCCAACCACCTGCAGCACACCAGGGCACCACCATTCCAGGGCAGAAGGCAGCGGAGAATGAGGCGGGACACCGGCAGGGGCAGGCTTCTGGTCAGGGCTGGCGGCACGTACTCAGGCCATGAGCTCAGCTGACGCATGCAGGCAGGCAAGCAGACCCACCAACTGCCAGCCGCCTGCTTCCCAGCACCCACGCCCCCCGTGCCAGCATGGCACACCGCTGCCAGGCTGGCGCTCAGCCCACCTGTCGCATTGTCTCCGCAAACTCCTCCTCCGCATCCACCTCGCTTGCACTGTGGCTGTCCGACCCATCCCTGTCGGCATGCTGGCCCGCCTCCCCATTGCCTGCCTTGCCGGAACCATTGGTAGATGGCACAGCTGCTGGCAGCGGGGCTGTGCCGGCAGCATTCGGCATCGCCGCCGCCTGCACAGCGACACCGAGAGTATATGAAGAGGTTGCCGCAATCAGCATCACCAAGATCACATTGAGGTGCCACCACCAGGCACCCGCACTGGCACCGCGTCAGACCGCCCGCAATACCTCTTCAACAGGCCCACCTGCGGTGCGCCGCCCCCTCCGCCGCTCTCGGCCGCTGCCAGCTGCACGTCGTGGACGTGCCGCAGCTGCCGCTGGCTCTCCTGCTTCCGCTGCACGCTCTCAATGCGCGAGTACATCATCTCTCGCTGCGCCGGCCCAACCTGGCAGCGGAAGGCAAACTCGACCGTCTCCTGGACGGTGAGGTCTGCAGTGGTAGGGGCACACGGGCAGGCCAGGCAGGTGGGGCAGCAGGTGGGCGGACGCAAGGAGGCCAGGAGGCAGAAGGCAAACGTATGGGTTCTACTCCAGCCGACCGCAGCGCCTCCTCGTCTTCTCTCGTCCTTTCCCCACCCCACCCACACAATGCAGCCCCACCTGGAATGTGGTTGTCCTGCTGCAGTACCATGCCCGCTGTGCGCCGCGGCTGAAACTGATCCAGGGTCAGCCCATTGTACCGGATGTCACCACTGATCTGAAGGGGGCAGTACAACAGACAGGCGGCGGCGGAAGGGCACCATGAAGCAGAGGCGCGCTCTCAGCAAAAAAAAAGGAGCGGAGGCGAGGCGGTTGCTGTGGCCACATGCGCCTGCCTTGGCCTGGGGCATTAGAAAGCAGGTGGCAACTGCCAAGCAACACCAGTTGACCAGCCTGCCCCACGCTCGGTATTCCCGCTCACCCTCAGGTTCCTGCTGGGGCGCAAGCGGCCGCTCAGCGCCTGCAGCAGCACCGACTTGCCGCCGCTGGGCGGACCCAGCAGCAGCGTCATTCGGCCTGCAGGAGGGGCGGGTTGCACAGGAGGGTGGGATGAACATCACGTGGCAAGCGGCTGCCAGCAGGCCTCTACCCTTTCCAAATGGCAACCTCCGGCCTGCACAACAACCAGCCCAGCCGTCGCTGCTGCTGCTGCACGCCAATCGCCCTGGCCCTGCCCGGGATCTGAAACGCTCTTTGGCAGTGCACCCACCTGGCTTGAGCACTCCGCTGATGCCAGCCAGGATGGTGTGGGGCGTGGTGGGCGGCCGCTGGAAGGTGACGGTACGCAGCACGCCCAGCGCGCTGCAAATGTCAAAACCAGGTGCAAACAATCGGCGCCAGCTCAGTCACAGAGCTGCACGGCCCACACATATAGATGCTGACCGTGCAAACATACAACACATCCTGGTTCCCCGGCATGCAGAAGCACCGTCCGCCCTGCTCAGCTCAAATCAACTGCCCACCCCTGCCCACACCTCCGGCACACCTGTTCAGCACGCTGGGGTTGCCGGCGCTGCCCACCAATGCATCAGCCTCAATGTGCAGGTTGTGGTACTCCACTTCCACTTCATTCATGGGCCGCGAGTCCTTGCTGCAGGGCAGGGGGGCATGACGCAAACACAGGGGAGGAGGCATGTGGAGACGTGGCAGGCACGGGCGGCAGAGGTGGCGGTGCAGGTGCGGAACAGGGCGCTGCACAGCGGCTGGATGCCATGCGACCTGCGCTGCTGGAAACAGGACGCGGGGAGTGGTGGCACGCAGGCAGCGGTCGCGGCAGCTGTTGACGACGTGGGTGCTGGGCCACAGGCGCCTAGAGAGCAACAGGCGTTGCCTGGAGGGCTCACCGCAGCAGGGCGCCCAGCTTGAGCGCAAACGGCTGCTCCCCGTGGCCTGCATGCAGCACGCGGTCGGCCAGCGCCCCTTTCTCCAGCCTGCGCGGGGCCCCGTGGCAGCGGTCAATGGGCGGTCCGCAGCGGAGGCCAGGTGGCCGCCAGCGGCAGGGGGTGGCGGCAGCGGCGGCGGCGGCAGGGGGAAGCAGGGTGGACCGTAGCGGCA
Source organism: Micractinium sp. NFX-FRZ (assembly GCA_029339195.1). NCBI lineage: Eukaryota > Viridiplantae > Chlorophyta > Trebouxiophyceae > Chlorellales > Chlorellaceae > Micractinium > Micractinium sp. NFX-FRZ. Next base: position 114,885 of record JAPTJF010000170.1, read on the forward strand.
TCGCCCCACCCGTGCTGGAAGCACTACCTGGACATCCGCTGAGACCTGTGCGCCTTGAGGTGCAGCCGCGCCTGGGAAATGAGGTCCTTCTCATCTGCCGACTGCGCAGTGCGGGCGCCCTCGACATGAAAAAGGCTTCTTTTCTGCTCGCTGAACGCTCCCTGCATATCGACGACAGTCACAAAGACGTGCCGCCGGTCGGAAGGGCGCTTTAGTCGTGAGCGCGGGCGCGCGAAGCGGCTCCTGTGGCTGTTTTGAGCAACTGCATGAGTGTGTATGGTACCGAGGATTTCAAGTGCAAGCAAAGGAGCCTGGTCAGGTGTCGGCACACGTCAACATCGTGCAACCTTGCCAGCGAGGCGCAGGCGGGAGTGGCGGCATTGGCCGACACAGAAACAATGGTGCAGCTGCCATGTAGCAAGGTGGACGCTCGCTGAAATGGCAAATGAGTTGCGACACGTGTGGAGCTTCCTTCCTCACTCACAATGGCTTTTGACACGCTCTGAATCGCCAGGGCTCTTCATAACAAGAAAGTAAATCTCCCCCCACTGCGTACATCTCAAGTCGTGCCTCAGATCTCATACCAGAGCCCTGAGCAGGAGCTGCGTGGCAATGGGTGTAATGACCAGGCAAGAAGGGTGGTGGGTGGGGCAAGCGGTACGCTTGGGCGTAGGGTGAGCTGGCAGCAGGCACGGTGGCGGCAGGCCCGCCGGTGTGCCTTAATGTATGTAGGAACTCCTGCTGGCCTTCTTGTGCACCCCTATGGTTGACAAGGGTAACCCCCACTTTACACAGAGACGCTCGTTTGATACTCCAGCACGTTCGAAGGCGGGTCCTGCACAGATGCAGCATCTGGCAGGCCATCATGGCCATCCCATGATTGGATGAGGACAGGGGGAAGGTTCCCAGCTGCCACTGGAGAGATGCGGTGGCAGTGGGCTCGGGGCTGGAATCTCAGTGGCGGTTCCGGAGTCAGGGCAACATACCTCATGGCCGGAATTTGGGTATGGCGCCTGCACAGCACACCTGAGTGTGCCAACAAGCTACAGCCAAAGAGGTGCAAGGTGTGAGCACTGCGGCTTATTGCCAGATGGCACATCTGGGGACCAGACCATGTATCTCGCCGTCTGGGGCGGAGGGTGCTCTGGAGGCACGCACAGGGGCTGGGTAGCATGGCCGTGTGTCGCCACAAGGTCGTGTAACCCTGGCAGTTGTCCAATGTGTGGCCGCAAGCAGGCGCCAGCTCTGAGCGCCACAAGCGCTGGGGACGGCCCGCCAGCCCAATATGAGAGCTCTTGGGTGCTGGGCTCATGTTGTGTAGCCAGCAGTGAAGGGCATGTGGAAGTGATGGTGGGCACAGAGCTGTGGTCCGGCTCGGAACCCACTGTGAGGGCACTGCCACTCCCATTGCCGCTGCCAACAGCCACTGTAGCGTGCGCGGCTGCATGGCTGCCCCCCACTCCTCACTAGTCAAATTGACGTGGCTCTTCGGTTGAGGTCGGTAAGGTATGTAAGAAAGTGATTTACCCTGGGCTGTTTCATTAGCGCAGTAGAGCAGGGCAGTGGTCATGAGTTAGGCTTGACTGGTGGCAGCGTGGCGCCAGCGGGCCATGCTTTGTTCTGATGTGCTGTGCGGGCCTTGGCGCCGTGTGTTGTGCACATTCAAAACTGCATCTTGCTACGCTTTTGCTCGTGCGCCGGGCCTCTCAGGAAGGGAGTCGAGAGTCGCCCGGGTGCAAGTGGAAGTTGTGACGGGCAGGGCGCGCATAACCAAGTAAGTGAGAGTCTGGAGCGAACGCGCTCGAGGGAGCTGCAGCAGCAGGACGCCCACAAGAGGGGCGGCGGGCAGCGGCGCGTAGGCGGCGTCTTGCGTGGTCCTGGGCACAGCTGCCATCACCAGGCTTCACCCTTCCCTTTGCAGAAAAAGCATCCTCCATGCAGCTGGTTGACCTGCTGCTGCCAGCAGAGCGCCGGGACTGCAACCTTGTGCTTGTGCTGCCTGAGGCAGGCGGGGAGGCGGGGAGTGCGGAGGCATGTTGTGCAAAGGCACACCACACCACGACGGCTGAAGAGGCAGCAGCGCTGGCCGCAGCTGTGGCCGCTGCAGCTGTAGCTGCTGTGTTGAAGGGGGAAGCAGCAGCAGCGGCAGCGGAGGCGGCTAAAGCCATCGCCGGCGAGGAGCCGCCCAACAAGCGGCGGCGCACCGCGGTGCCAGCAGCATCAACAGGGGCAGCACTGCTTGTGCAAGAGGAGCGCCGTGAGGTGCTGCCAGCCTGCTCAGTCGTCCTGGAAAGCTTCTCCCAAAAGTTCAGGTGCGCACAGCACAACCATACCCCGCCCGCTACGCTCCTGCAGGCCATTCCTCCGCTGCCGACTCAAGGGCTATCACTTTCAAGCACAGGTAACAGCCATGCTTGCATCATCTTTCTGTGCCATCTCCCTTCAGGGACTGGGCGGCGCGCTGGGCTGATGGCGACACTGCCAAGGAGTATGTGGTGCAGTGCCGGGGAGAGGCGGAGGTGGCGGCCTACCGCGCCCTGCTGGCCTTCATGCACAGCATGACCAAGGAGCTGCCGACAGGTGGGGCCATGGGGGGCAGGTGCTGTGGCAGGAGGGGTCCTGGCTGGCTGGTGCTATGCGTGCTGATGCAGTGCATTGGCCAACTGCTGCCACGTCGCACACACAGCCGTGGCCCCAGCCTGCAAACATGCTGCCTGCCCCTGCCCTCTGCAGACCCGGGCCAGCAAACATGCTGCCTGCCCTCTGCAGACCCGGGCCAGCAAACATGCTGCCTGC